>VUQR01017906.1:0-15461 GCA_015108515.1 Hemichromis elongatus | reverse complement strand
TCACGATATAGTACATTTTCTTTGTATTCAGTGAATAGTTATATAATCACCACTCCTTTTTTTTTTCATTTAAATAAAAAAAAATAAAAAATGAGAAGTACTTAGGGCTGTGCCATATGCCCAAAATCTTATATCCCAATAAAAGGCATCTATCGTCCCGACAGCGACATATATAATAAAACTTTTACAATTTCTGTAAATTCTGAATCTCAGGCAACTCAAATTGCTTGAAGTGTTTTCAGTTGGGCGTCGTGTACCTGGAGTTACATAGGGTACATACTTATGTTACATAAGTTGAAACGGACGCAATTATTTTGTATTTATTAAACGGCGTGCTGCGGTGAAAAGCCTGTTCTAAGGTTTATATTTTAGCATCTGACGGACGGCGGAGCTACGCGATGTTTTTACCGTCGTTGTTGCTGTCAACGATAACGCTTAAAAACATTCACTTGTCCGTGAGTAGTGTGGTTATTTTAAATATAAGAGAAAGCGAGAACGTTAAGAAATTTTACAGTGACCAAAACGATGAGAAAACATTGCCGTAAACAGTTCATTTTGCGACACTACGAAACAAACGATTCATATTTCGCTATCTTTATCCGATATATATCGTTATATTGAACAGTCCTATTTACGTATACTGTAGCAAACCAAATATCCATTATATTAAGTAAATCTAATCCTAATCTTTCGGTAATATTACCAAAATCGACTTGTTTAACAAAATTTGAACTGTTTAAATTTATTTAACAAGAAATCTAGTCTTATTTTTGAAAAATATTCAACCACTTTCAGCTGGATTTTTAACTTTTAATCAATTTGGATTCCTTTCAGATTTCTCTTTCTTATGATTTCCTTAAGTTAACTTTCTTATTTAAAACTGGTGTGGTCCTGTAGCCTGACACCCATATGAAAGCTGTATGATCCAATCATGATCATGCACACAGAGATGGCTAGAGGAAAAGAGACTCCTGCTCACATAGCCATCAGAGTTCTTTTTAGTCATTAATTCAAAAGCTGCTGAGATCATTTTTAAAGTGTTTAAGGTGGTTTCTTTACATGCTGAGGTTCACACTCAGATGTATGTGCTGGAAAAAATGGACTCCTCCTGATATTTGATATTTTCATAGGTCAGTATCCTCTGTCGCTGCTCAGTAGATTTTAAAACAGTAGATAGGCTGATCCTTTTGGCAGCACTTTAAGCTAATGTTCATATTACACAATTCTGATGATGTTGTGTTTATTCAATAACATCTATTGAAAACATGGCATGACACAGCTTCTGAGCACCAAAAAAGCTTTGTCCTTAGGAAGACAAGGATTATAGGCCTGTGACTTTAACCTCTAATGTTATGAAAGTATTTGAAAAGATCATAACTCAAAGGTTATGTAAAGCAGTTGAACCATTCTTGGTTAAGTATCAGTTTGCTTATATCTACAATAATGAGCGTTGTTCTAAAAGATCTGGAGAACCCTGCTGTGTATGCGACTGTTTTTTTGTTTACTTTTGTTTGTTCTGCCTTTAATAAAATTCATCCACATGGAATTTAGTTAAAGGTCAGTCCTTTAGTAAACGAGTGCTTTCATTTCTTTTTCTCAAACAAGCCTCAGAAAATGAAATTCAGTTTTATTTGACACAATGTATCGGGTCACCTTTTCTGTTTTGTATCTTTATGTTTTATTTTAAATGGCTGTGTGTGTTTCAAGGTTAAAAATGCTGTAACATTTTCTAATGACGCTGTGATTCTTTGTATTTGCGCTCAGGTAATTCTGGCCTTTCCAGCCATAAAGGGGCATTTATAGTTTCACTGATTTATTGTTTTATTTTTTACAGTGGATTGATGTTTATTTCCTCATTTATATTCATATAACAAATTGTATTTATAATTTTAAGATATTTAGCAAATTACTATAAATACGCCTGCAGCTGAATTCCACTGCACCGCTGCAAGCAATCAATCTGTCACTTAAATTACGAATGTTTGCAGTCTATCTATGACTCCTCAGCGCAGGAAAACATTTTGTTCTAGATCATAAGAGCCTTATCGTGTATCTGGAAACACTGGATCAGATGTCCGAGAGTGGCATTGGTCTGCAGATAGCATTTCTTAGAGGCTAATGTGAAGAGTATTGTAATGGTTCTCGCACTGGACTGTGCTAATCGGGTCTTTGCACCCTCGTATTTGTGAGTCTGATTTAAATGCACTGTAATGTGGAAACATGTATCATCTCCCACTACTTGTGTATGTCCCCTAGGAGGTTTTAGGAGGCCATTAACAGAGCACTCACACACCTATCTCAGATTCGGCTTGCTTTGTTCTGCTATCTTTATTGTCCTTTTTTTTAATGTTTCTCAGACATCTCTCTGCTGTGGCTGGCTTAGTCCCAAATTGGTTCTTTGTCAACAACATTTGACAGGAAGGCCAACAACACAAGAGGAAGCCATTTAGCACATTACAGAGAGAGATAGTCATGAGCGATGGGTGGGGAGAAAAGAAAAGGACTCACTCTTCCCTAAGCTGGGATTTGAGTGCTGTTTTAAAAGAGGTGTGTCTTGTCTTCTCATCTTTCTCAGTGGCCAGGGTCTGGAGAACAGTAAAGATAAAAACAAAATACTCAACTGCCAATATCAGGCAGCTCTTCTTCCAGCAATTCTATAACACTTCTCAGATAGACTTTCCTGTAAGTCTGTGAATGTTTTTCTTTTTTAATGCACCACTTTTTTTTTTTAGATATGAACACACAGAAACTTGTTACCAGTTACAAATGATCACATACAGTTTTACATATCTGTATATAACTAATCTTAACATAACTATATGACAGGGGCGAAAATGGATGCAAACATGAAGACGTAGCAGAAAAATTAAAGTGATTTTTGCCTTTCAGTCTTCGTAATGCTGATCGTCTCTGTTGCTAGACTAGTATGTTAAATAAGTCCACTCACCTCTTCACGCTCTGCTGTGTCTGAAGTGTGTTGAAACTGTGCAAAAGGGCTCTCAGAAACATCTAAGTCATGCTGTGCTCTTGTTGAGAAAGTATTTGATTTCTCATCCACCAGCCTGCAGCGCACATCACTCCATCCTTAACTATTTCATGGCCAAATCTTAGTGCAACCATATGAGCTAAAATCGAATCCTGAAGTCTGCCAGTAATGGACCTTCCACTACTTTATGAGGCAGCTTTACTTTAGTGGTAACTGCATTCAAAGCAGATCAGTAGAGGAATTGTTAGGTTTTTCTCCCGATGTCTCGCTCCTTTTTTAGAGACAGATATGACCTCTTGTGGTTGATTTGTTGCACTGCAGGATATTTTGCTGAAAAGTGGCAGGACACACACATCAAATCAGCAGTTCTCAAACTTTTCATAGCATGTCTAACTTCAAGAAGCTGGGAAAACTCACGCTTTTCTCCATTCACTGGTGAAAAGTGTGACCTACACCACAATTGAGAACCACTGCATTAGATAAACATGTGGATTCTCAAAGAAAGTAATGGTTTTCACTAAAGGGGGTATTTTTTTAAAAAAGCTTTTGCTATAATTTCAGTTTCTTAATAAATGTACATTTATTAAGCCTCAGGTGTGTGGCCTCAGGTTCTTTTTTTTTTCCTGACAGTATCGGCAAACAGTGTGGTTTTCTGCTGCTATATCCCATCTGCTCCAAGGTTTGACATGCTGTCTGTTCAGAGCTGCTCTTCTGCTTTCTTTGTATTGACTGGTTATTTGAGTTATTGCTCCCATTCTATCAACTTAAGGTAGTCTGCCTATGCATCTCTTTTTTAGACTGTCTTCTATAAACTCAAGAAATGGTTGTGTGGTAAAATAAAATCCCAGAAGATCATTAACAATCATGCTAGGTTTAAAGTCACCATTCTTCCTCATTCTAAGGTTCAGTTTGAACTTCAACAAGTTGTCGTGACCATGTGTACAAAAATGCATTGAGTTGCTGCTATTTAGATATTTGCAGTTGAATTGGTGTATCTAATAAAGTGGACACAATTGTAAGTGAATACTGCACAACTCCTCAGATTGCCTCATAAGAGGACTCAGATTTACTGGTGTAACCACAAACAGGTTCAGTCCCAGATTTAGACTGATAGTGGTGGAGATTATGAGGCTAATCCTCTCAGCTCAGGTTGTCAAGGTACTTTTAGAGTCGGCTTCAGAGGCCTGACTCTTTGTCTTGGGCCTGTATCATTTTGATTGACATTATTATTATCGGATTGAGTGCTCGCCTTTCCCCTCTCCTCTCATTAGTGGCTTAAAAAATAGAGATATGTGGATCTCGTTGTTACCATAATTTTTGATAGCGTTTTCCAGATGAAATTCGTTTGAATTTTGGTATCAAATTTAAAATGGTGAGTGGATCTTAGCTGACATCAAGCAGGACCTAAAATAATTCTCATGATAACTCCTTGAGTTCCCTAGTAACACTTAGTTAGCTTAGTTTGCAGTAAGCTGTGAAATGTGTGTAAGGTTTTCTACCAGCTGATCTAGATTCATCAGTTTGCTGATGCCATCACCATGCCACAGTCAGACTGGTGACGCCAGTGACCAAACGTCTCTGGCGTCACCAGCTGATTGGCTTACTGAAGGAGTGACACCGTTACATGGTTAGAAATCTATTCTTAGAGTGATTTTGCACTGATGAGAAACACTTTACAAATTTACTTCCTGCAGGTTTTTCCTTTTGTCTTGGAACTTAATTCCCAGGCAAAGTGTAAGTACATGAATATTTAAGAAATCTGTCATTTGGTTTACCACTAGATGGCACATTTGCTTTTCTTCAGTTTTCATGTGTTGCTCATTTGCTATTCTGTAACTTGTGGTTCAGGTTTTGTCTTTAGTTACTGTGTTATATTTCTTATTAAATGTATCAACTGGCTATACTTCAGAAATAGAAAAAATCTAAGTCAGTCAAATAATTTTTTTTACAACACAAACAATAAAAAAAAAAAATACAGTGAACACTCATGATCGGGATAGGCAGAACTTAAATTTGTAATCTAGTAATATAAAAAAGGATATAAAAAGGTAGGTTCTCACCCATCACTGTTAATTAATAATTTAATTTAGCTGACCAACCTAAGTGAATAAATTATACCAATTTAAACCTTTAAAATATGCCATAATATTGCAGTTATGGCCATTGAATCTCTCTAGATGGCAACAGAGGACACACAATACAGTAGTGATCCTTACTTTGTTTCTACCTGGACTTTGAACAGCTGTAATATGGATTTCCACTCAGTTAAAAGCAGGAACCTTATCATTCAAATGACAAAGAAAGAGTAACAATAATATTTGAGCTGATATGAAAGGCCCATCTTTTATTCTCTCTGTGATTTAAATGTGTGTTAAAAAGTGCATATTTCACTTTTGTGAATACCTCTGAATACATTAAATGGTGTATGAGGGGTGAAAAAGGGACATCTGAATAATTTAAATCGGGTTCAGTCTCTGTTGTGCTGGAACGGGAAGGTTTTGATTGGTGCTTTGTTTGAGTAGTTTTTGGGATGATATGGAAGGAATGTTAAAGCGGAACCCCCCGCATCAGTCGACTTGTGTCCCAAACATCTTCCATTGAACACAGATGTAGCCAAAGCCTCAGCCTCCTCTAGTGGCTTCAGGGCTGCTCTGTGGTGTCGAGAGAGCCAGCAAATGTGAGCTAAACCTAGCAGGAATGTGCCTGGCAACCTGTCTGGCCTTTTTTTGAGTGGGATCATAAATAGGGGGATGCTGCGACGGGGGGGGGGGCTCTAATGAGAACCTTTAAACGCTTAACAGAGTCCAGGTGCTCTTTGTTTTGCTGTAACAGTATGCCACAGACAATAGAGTGCCACTTTGAATTCACACGAGCCAGAAGCACAAAGAAAGGAGATCCAAACAAGGTTTAGATTTTGTATGCAAAATGTTTATTGAATGACATTATTGCTGCGACACAAATAAAATAGAACACATTTACAAATATATAATATACCTCTAAAACAGATATCCTATTACCACAGTTTGCATGAGTAATGACAAATAACTACAATGCCCATATATATTTCTTCCTGTACAAAAATAGCTCTATCTGTATAAGTACTTTACTGTAACCTCTATGTAATATTTAAATAAAGTAATTCATATATACACATACCTGCAATAAAAACAAATATAGATTGCACTTGTTTTTGTACAAACAATAACATTTTCAAGTATATTTCAGTCCATTAAGGACTGGCACATATATCACATAATCTAAGGCATTTTTCCCTTATACAGTGTCCAAAACTTGATATAAATTGATAGCTTTAGAGCTGTGGAGCCTATCTTCGTGTTTGGCATTGTGATGAAGATGTCTTTTCCTGATGATTCATTTGACTTTTAAGTCCAAATGGAAAAGTGCAGACAAGTACTGACAGTTTCATGGAACACGATGGCACAAATCCTTTAAGGATAGCACTTATCAAAGTCTTGGCCTTGAGGAATAAATGTGTTAAGTCCCAGAATATTAGAAGAGTCCTCCCTCTTTAACCAGAGGATGAGTCCACTTTGCCAGGTATTAGCACTCTTCCTTTTCCTCTGCCATGCAGAGAGCAGCACCTGTAGTTTGCTCCACGCTGTGCCATCCAGTGTCTATAAGCAGCTGCAGTTTTTTTTTTTTTTCCTTTAAAAGTTGTACATTGCTGAGCTCATTGCAAGGCTCGGGCTTTGGACAAACTCAGTTGCAGCCAGTTTTGCTCTGATTCACTGACTCAATCCTCAAGCCTTGAACAAATGTGCTGGAGAATACTTGGCTGTAGTCTGAGGCACTTCAAGAATTTTAAAACAGAGCAGACAGGACACTAACTCTGAGCTACTCCTTTACTTTTGTTCACAACTCCCGTTGCAAAGGGGTGCTCATGTCCGTCTGAGGAGGGCCTCAAGCTTGTGAACTTGTGAGTCAGTCGTGCTCCACACGGGCCTCAGCCTGCCCTGCTCTAGCCGTAGTGAGACTCTGTGTGATGGAAGGGAGCGACGCCTCCGGCCATATCCGTGTGCGCTAATCTTGTGGGGAGGTGCATTCCCGGTCCTCGACTTGGTGCTGATCTGGTGTAGACGATGTGCCAGGTCGTGCACTGTGCAGGTACCCAGAGAACAGCCTGAGGACCTCTTGGTTCGGACGTGGATGTCAGTGCTGGAAGACAAAGGGAGAGGACATGAGTCTATACTGTTCAATCCTGAACTGTTAATAGCTTGAATTTATATTTACTTTGTAATGAGAGATTTTCAGAATTGCATGATCTTACCTGGAATGTGGCAACAACGTATCCCTGATGTCTTCTGGTCTGACAAGGTGCTCAACCTCTGCTCTCTTCTCTACTGATATGGTGTCAACATCTCGCCTCAGTCTGCTTCCTAGCCATATGCTTAGCCTGTAAGAGGAGGGAAAAAATGCCATTAGTCCAAGGTAGATAATTGAAATGCTGACTGTCACACCGTGAATCGGGTTAAAATGAAAATCACTCATAAGTCAACTCACCTCTTTTTCAATTCAGGATTCACTTCAAGTTCCACACAGTGTGCTACTGTTGCCAGCAAACAGCAGTAGATGAAGGACTGGAAGATCAATTTCATTTTGGCTCCTGTTTGGAGAAGGGGAAAAAAAATCAATGGTTAGTTACTTCTACATATTTATTAATATTTAACTATACAATTTTCTTGCTGTCCCTCTATCCATGCTAGATTCCTTCATACTGTAATAACTGTGCTTGCTTACACAAGAGTCCAAAAGCCAAGTTATTTGCACATATCATTCATTTATTTAGAAAGTTAAGCTAAGGTCAGATTTTGCTGGGCTAAGTAAACCTACAACCATGCTTTGGGCCCCTGGCCAGTACTGTGAAGGACACAGTCTCCCAATAAGCGGGCAAAAATAGTTCACAAATAAATGTAATTCAACTCATTCACCTGATTAAATAGAACAAAAAAGCAAAATTATGTACAATAAAATAATAAACAGTAAATGATATACTGCCCCTGTTGGATGCTTTGCACCCTGAAGGCAACTCCTTAACAGACGCACACATTAAGAGCTGAACTGCTTATATAACCAGACAGATAACCTGTTCTTGTCTCTACACTTGTGCCCTGACCTCAAAAAAGCAAGGATAAAGCCATCAGCTAGTGGCATAACAAATCACTGCAATGTCTATTTTAAAGGCAAGTGCACATACCTGTTATTCTCTGGTCTTTAGTTGGACGACAAAGCTTCTTCTTCTGGAATCAGCTGGGAAAGAGTACTCCACAGGTTTCTTGAGATTGCTTCTAGTTCTGTAAGGCAGCTGTGTCACTCTGCTAATAGCTCCTACACACCAGACGAGGAGCCTTTATGCAGAAGTTTGTAGGAGGGGCTAATTGACAGACACACTCACTCTCTCATCCTTTCCCTCCACCCCAACCAGTACACTACTGCTGCGCTGTTGTTCATGTACTACAGTTAAAAATTAAGGAATGCGTTTGAAAATGCAATAAACATGAAGCTTTACACAAAATTTAAGAGTTGCTGTCAATGTGTTCTTCCTTTCTGCTTTCAGTGAGTCACAGCACCAGATTTTTTTCTTTCTTTTTCTTTTTCTTTTTACACCCCATCATGACTCTTAAAAATAAAATAATGTTTGTTTTTTTTAAATTTGAGTGTGTATATAAGCAAATGAGTAGTCATTATTTATGTAAGTCAAACAGTGCACTCACACTGTGCCAGTAAGAGTACAACATGTTCACGTCAGACGGCTGCTTTTTGTAGTGGCTGTTAATCACAGAAAGAAAAGATTTCCAGCTTTTCCTTTGTGGCTGTAATATTTGAACTTTAATTGTAATATTTGGACTTTAAGGTCACACGATTATAGTTTTTGTTAACGCTCTTTTCAGTTCATCTGGCTATTTGTTTGAAGTGAAATTTTTAAGGAATGCTTCATCGGACTGCTTTTCAGGGCACTCCCTCACATGGTGAACTTCCATGTCAGCTTGAAAATGTACTGCATGATGAATTTGAGATGTTGAAGGAGGCACTGAATTGAATAGGTGATTAAATAATACACGTATTCACAACTATGAAGAGAATATGCTCTATGTTTTTGTTTGTACGAGGCAAATATTTGACTATGGGCTTACCACGATTTTATTTGGATAAATGCAAAATGGAATTTTACAACTAAAGTTACAAAACAAACTGTCAGGTATGAACAATATTAACCCAGGCATCCTTAAAACAGTTGCTGAAGTAATCTCACCTCACTTTTCACCTTAGGAATGCAAAGAGAATAAGTTTTGAGTTCATACAGGTGATACCAACAAGTCTGCCTGTATGTCTCATCAGCCTGAACTTTATTATACTTTTTCATTGTAACTCAAAATTTGCATATTGCTTTTACATGAACACATGGGAAGATGTTTCAGATTTCCACAGCGTGGAAAATCAAAACTGTCCGTGGGATTTGTGAGACAGATGCTTGTTACGAGCCCCTCAGGGAGGACGGAAATAAATAAATCAATCACATAAAATTGCATTAAAAAATAACCAGCTGGGGAAGCTAAAACTTTGTTTATCTCATCTCACTGAGCCACGGCTAGTGAAGATCTAGTGTGTGTCTATATTTGAGATGAGCACAAAGAGGTAATATAAACCCAAGAATCACCCTCCCTCTCTGTTTGTGAAATGCTGTAAACACCAAATTTTTGTCTTTTTTTTTTTTTTTAGAGAAAAAAAATTCCAGTACAGAAATTTCCACCAGACACTGGGTATGGTGTAAATTAACATTGAAAAAAAAGGTCCAAGTATTTCTTTCAGTTTTGATTCTTGTTTCACTTTCAATTACGGGGAAGAAAGGCTCAAACTGAATTGAAGACGATGTAACGCTTGAAATTCCTCTGTAGTGCACCAGCATCCTGTAATTCGTATCTCATTATAATTAAAAACTTTCTTGAGTTTATTTATATCTCAGACGACCTCATTCCTTGGTGTCATGTTTCAAACTAAAAAAAAATAGATAAATGACAAACACATGTGTTGTAAACCAGCGAATGTTTTGCAAGCACTTTGTAATGATAATTGCCTCCAGCGGACAAATAATTCCCCTACCAGAGTTTACAACAAGAGATGGTGCAATCATGACAACAAAACTCCTCTGGTGCTTTTTGGCTCCTTATATAGCAATCTTTTGAAAGTGCTTTGTGATGTTGTCCTGGTAAGATGACCCGGCAGTTTTTGTACAACCTTATATTTTAATGCATGAGTAGGTCTGTGTGTCAGAAAAGCCAAGCAACAGTTGTCATGTTTGTGAGAAGGGGGGGAAAAAAGAGGCTGTCAGCCCCAAAAGCACCAATTGCAAAGATGAGTCATAATTATTACCTCAAAATATCCATTGTGTTGTGTGGGGTCTTTTTACTTAATGATCATTCTTGTGCTGTGATAAACACTATATGAAAAAAAAGGGGTTTTAATGTGTTTTGCCACAGGTTCAACTCTACTACCTGTGATGAAGCAGGTAGTGAGCACGAGGGGGGAAAAAAAGGACGAGAGAGGAAACTGCTTGCTGTGTTCCTGCTATTGTTGACAGCAATGGTGGTGGTGGATGCGTGTCTCTCTCACTCACATATTACTCATCGACATGTGTTACTCGGCTTGTCCTTTTCTCTCTTTTTCATGGATATGAAATATTTTGCACAAACATGATATTTGACACCTTTTTCAAACAAAATAATTATAAAAAAATTAATGTTATATTACATTTGTAAGTCTATGGAATAGTCCCTGCATGGGGATTGTTAATTTTTGCAGTTGGAGTTTGAGTTTGCAACATAAAAAGTAAAAAAAAAATCAGAACATCCCCGGTTTTAGCTTCAGACAGAGCTGACTCATGGCCAATGTGCACTTAAAGTTGAGGGTTTGTACACAGTCCACTGGTTAGGAGATGTTACATCACAATCAACATACTAAAAAAGAGCATAGCTTGCAAAGCATGGGTAATAATACTGCATGTTGTGATATAATAACATGGAAACTTCTACTGACTAAAAATCTGATGCAAATATTTTACATTACTCAGTGAAAGTCTGTGTTTTTCTTTTTTTAGTCATCAGTATTTTTGAGCAATACTATCGTATATATCTCGTCTCTTCTGTTTGTTATTTGTTCCTTGTGTTTTCTATATTTATATATTTTTTTAAAACTCCTGCACAGTTGGCATGGAGCACCCATAATTTGGTCTATTCTATTCTATTTACAGAGTCTCTGGCCAAGATAAAATTCCCTATTATAACTGCTTGTTTTTTTCTGTTATACTGTATATTACTTACAAGTGCCGTGAGATGTCTTATGCTGTGATTTGAGGCCGTTTAAATAAAAATAAATTTCCTAAACTTCACACAGTTCTAGTAAACCATAGTATTCTTTTGGTTTTGGTGGCTGTAGGTTTGGCTGCCCTCGATATATAAAAAGATCCAGTGCTTTAGGGCCAAAACGAGCTTCGACTGGAGCACAGAGCTGTATTTGTAAACTCGACAGGGCCCACGCCCATGGATGTATCCCGCTCCTGCACGCAAGCGCAGTGACACTCCTTCTGTCAAACATGGCTGTTCTTTGGAAGAAGGAAAAATGCTGAATTGTGTTGGTAAATTTCGGGAAAAGCGGCAGACATGGCTAGATTGGCTGACTATTTCATTGTCGTGGGATACGATCAGGAGAAAGCCGGTAAGTTTGGCTCTCAGATTGAGCTGGCGGAGCTGAGTTTTGTGTCCAGGCCGTCAGTCAGTGTGTGTGTGATGATGTTGATGCTAGATAGCATTGCGCTAGCTTAGCCATACGGCTACAAAGCGAGACTGGAAGATACTTTTTTCCCCATTTTTATTTTTTTTCCCCTCCTCCTCAACCGGCCACACGCTCAATATGATCCAGCGGGCGTGTGTTTACACAGAAAGCACACGCCTGATGTTAAGTCACCAGTGTATGTTTACACACGAGGAGTTGGGATATTTGACTTGGATCAGCTGAAACTTCTCGTGGATTCAAAAAAAAAAAAAATCTGTCACATCCTGCCCTGTTAACCGTGGTCCTGTTGTGAGGTCTAAGGGCCATTCAGCCATATAAAACCAAAATCTAGCTCCTCCTTTATCTTATTTGTGCACTTACTCAAGCCAGGTCAGGATTGCTATTGGTAGCCGGTTTGCTTCTATGTTGTGGATTTTTTTTTTGTGTGTGTGTGTGTGGGTTCAAATTGGGTAGAGAGGGAAAGGGGGTTGGTGTTGCACCTCGGCTGTCCTGCATGCTCTGTTTCCGGCTTGTATATACCCGCTGTAGCCACACTTGTCAGTGAGTTGTTGTGTTGTATTTATTTATTTATTTGCCGGAAGAATGCTAAAGTGCTTCATGATGGGCGTAACGTTATACAGCTGCAACAAAAGGGCAGTGCCTGCTCTGGGCCAGTGTCCCTTTCCCTCCTCTTCCCTCTCCACTGTTGTGGGACAGGAAGCTCCTCATGCTTCCACTTACAAGCCGTGCCTCTGGTCCAGCCTCACATTCTTTTCATCCAAGACAGGAAACAGCTTTGCACACATTTCCAAGCATTCATAGATAAATACATGAAAACATCTTGGCATTGCACGCATTGTTGTGCTGTGCACATGCCATGAGTGGTACTTAGCAGTTTATCGCTGCTCATGATGCACTATTTTTTTTTTAAGTGTGAGAATGATGCATAATGAGCTCCCTGGAGAAAGTTTAAAAAATGGATCTAATCTGCATTGAGAATAGAAAAGAAAGTTTCCCAGCCACTTTTTCCATGGCATCCGTTCAGTGCCATGTGCTTTAGAAGGAGGCTGGAGCAGCTGAATCCCCTCAGTCACCATCGCTTGCTATGCATAATAGGTAAACAGTGCTTTTCATCAGCTCTGTGCACCCCAGGGCCAACTGACAAATGAATATTTTGTGCTGCAGGGACAAAATGTTCCTGGCGTCACCAGAAGAGTCTGAATAGATTCACATTCAGATGGTCTCGCCACAAGAAGACGCAGGGGCCACGAGTTAAGTCTTTTCTTTGCCTGCCCGCTGATGATGAAGTCAGCTGCAGGGAGAGAGAGAGCAGTAAAAGTCCACTAGCATGAGTTGTGGCTGATTATGTCTTATTGCTGTGGAAGCCAATCTGGGGGACAAAAATATTCCTGCAGTCCTGACTGAATTGTATTCCTCTGCTTTTATTGCATTTCTCTGAGTGCAGAGAAGCATATCGGATGATGGTTTGGACACCAGTCCTGCAGAAACGCCTCTGTCTGTAAGCGGCAGAACTTGAAAATCACAGTGCCTTTTTAGATTTGTTAGGAAAATAAACAGATGACTTCTCCACAGCAATGACTTGAGTGAGAATTGTGTTTTGGTTGAGGGCATGCTAGTCACGGTAATGTGCTGCAGCTCGTCTAGACGGCAGATTTTTCCTGGCCACCTCGCTCATTAATTCAAACCAGGGATCCCTACGTGGGTCCTCATTAACCCTCCTGTGCTGTGCTGGCAATTGCTCCACTGCCCTGACCCACTTCTCATTGTTAGATTACTACGAATGGATCTGCTGGAAATACACTGAGCCCATAATCTGTTGAGTTATAGGCTGGCTCACAGTTTGTAGTAAAATCCGACTCCAGCTTTTAAAAAAATGAATCACACCTTTTCGTTTTGATTCTAAATATGGTCAGTGTTGGTTATTATTGTAATACTATGGCATTAACGCTTTTAAAGTCAGGTAAATATTTAAATTAGTGGCAGTGGAGCTTTCCTCATGCAAGCTAATGAAAGCAAGTAGGTAAGGCTAAAGTTGCAATACTATACACTGCATTTAGCCTGAAAATGTTTACAGTACGTCCACATGTGTGCTGTTGTTTGTCACTAAGGTCTGTTTTTTGTTTTTCTTTGGAATTGCGTGACCCAGTTTCAGTAACTTGCTTAAATTGCTCTTTTATTTCTTTTCTGTGTCCCCTGAGTGTCAAAATAAATTCAGCCAGAACATTTTTGATATTTTCATTATGAGGCAGATGACCCATTTCATGAAATATATTTAAAATCAGACTGAAGTGATTTAAAACGAGCAATAAAACACTGAAGTTTGGCATCTTCTAAATCCAGAGTTTGTTGCTGTTGGTTGAACCTATAGCTGTCATTTAAGTACCCCTGACATATAAAAAATTATGTGCAGTCGTCAGTCTGATAGCAAGGAATATAACCAGCAGATTCTTCTTTTAGAAATTGGACCTGAGATTGTTTCCCTGGGGGCCAGTGTCATGAGCCATAAACCCTGGAATTATTTTCACGAATGAGTTGGAATGTGAAAAGGCCGTGTTTGAAGGATGCAGCCTCTGTCGAACCCACCGTGTATCCTGGATTTTTCCTTTTGCATTAAGGCGCTGTTTCCCTTTACTGGCAAAGGTTTATATACGGTTTGGCGTGCGGTTCCCCATAAATTGCAATTTGCCAAGTGAAAAAGAGGCATCTGCCCAGCTGCTTTTCTGAAACAATTTATTGGTGGGATATCATCACTTTTTATTGAATCAAACTGCTTTTGGAATGTGTTTCACAGACACAAAGCCCAAACTCTCTGGTCTGGATTTTCCAGTTTGGACGTGGGGCAGTGGCTTATGTAACAAGCGCAGTCCAAGGGAAAAAACAAAACAAAGGAAGAAGAAAGTATTTTGCTCCACAAGAGCAAAATACTTCCATCTGCTGATATCTTTTAAATATAAGATAATGCTATTGGCACCCAGATAGATGCACGTCTGCAGCTTTAGATGTGTGGTTATCAGGTATACTAGTAATATGAATCCACACAACCATCTGTTTTTGGACCCTTTTCCATGTACGAGTCATGGGGACAGTGGTCCAAGCAGAGCAGAGCTTTTCCAGCTAATCTGAGGAGATGTAGAGGCATTCCCACTCGGCTGCAAACCTCCTCTCCTCAAGCTGGAGGAAATCAGAATCAGAAAGGGTTTTATTGCCAAATGTTGAGCAGGTTTACAACATTAGGAAATTGCTGCGGTACTTAGTGCAAACATACTGTCAGATAACGCTTAAATAAACATAAAAATTAAAAGTAGATAGATATACATGAGTGCAGGTGGTGATCAGTGCCAAACATGGAATGATGCAGTGAACACAGTGTGGGGTCATGTGTTAGTGGTGGGAACAGTCATATGGTTATTGTTGACACGCCCCAGTGTCCTGGAGGTGTACAGGTCCTGCAGAGATGGGAGTCTGCAGCCAATCACCTTCTCAGCAGAGCGCACAACACGCTGCAGTCTCTGTTTGTCCCTGATAGCGTACCACACGGTGATGGAGGAGGTGAGGATGGACTCGATGATTGCAGTGTAGAATTGCATCATCGTCCGTGTTGGCAGGTTGAATTTCTTCAGCTGCCTCAGGAAGTACATCCTCTGCTGGGCTTTCTTTATGACGAAGG
>VUQR01017903.1:124239-138556 GCA_015108515.1 Hemichromis elongatus | reverse complement strand
TAATTTATCGCACAATTAAACAAGATTCATCTGTACATGTAGACCAACCTCATGAGTTCTGAAAAATGGCGAATTCTTTAATGCGTCACTCAGGGCCAGGAGTCTGGAGTGGTATGCTCTCTGAGAACACACATGGGTGCAGATTTTTAGTAACAGTAAATGACGAAGCTATGATAAATAAAACATTAAATGGGATCTATAACGCTTTTCTTTGTTTTGCTGTTACAAGAGTGGATGCTCATCTTAGACATGGCCAAAGCTTTCAGGTAACGAGGTCAGTTTATGCGCAGGTAATTGGGCTGTAGGCTGTTCTAAGCACTCAGTGTCACTATCCCTGGGTCTCTCCAGGGTTCTGAGTTTTCAGAGTTTTAGTTTCCTTCTGGGTTTAGGTACAGTTTACATTTGACTTGTTTCTTATTTTGCGTGAGTTACCATGTGTTTGCCTTCTTAACAAGATATTCAAGTTTACTTATTTTACATTTTGACTTTTTAGTAGTCTTTCATTTTTGCTCACCACCTGGTTTTTGTTTATAGTTATTGGTCATCCTATTGTTTTATTCCTTGCTTTTAGTTTATTCCCATCTTGCCCGTGTTCCTCGTGTTGTTCAGTCTCCACTTATGTGTTTGATGCTCTCACTTTAGTTACATCTTATAAAATTTTGATAGTTGTGTGTCCATGTGCCCTCCTACATATTGTTCTGATTTTGTTCAGCTGGATTTACTCGCTCTCCCAAATACCCCTGTGTGCTAATTGTTGTTGTTTTCTTGTCCTCATGTGTTTTTCAAGTTTTATGTTTGCAGTCATTTTTAATTTTCAGTTATATTTTGGAATTTATGTTTTTTTTTTCCACCTTCGTGGATTATCTGCCAACATCCTTAATAAGCGGCTTATTTTTAGTTCATTCCTGCCTGCATTTGGGCCCAAGTTCCACAAGTAATGACGCTGTTTCACTCATGTTTGTAAAAGAAATACGACGCCTTTGGTATGGTCACAGCTCTTCCAGAAAATGCAGGTCCACTTTCTCCACAAATTAAGAAGAGTGAGACATGCGAATAAGCAGAAAATGAAAAAATGATTTTACATTTTCTGCTAATTTTATTTTGGAAAGTGGTCGGTGTTGGATTATTCTTTCTAAATCCTGATTTAAATCTGTCAGTGCCTTACAATGCAATGCCTTTGTAGTTTGGTCTGGTAAGTATCTTTAGTTATACATTGCAAGTACTTTGCATTTCTCTACACTTTCCCCTACCACCCAGACAGGTCACAGCAGATTTAAGTCCTCACCAGGTCTGGCTCCACTTGAGGCTTCTTTATCCCCACTTTTGCCACTTGTTTGCTCATTGGGGATTGCATTTATTATCAGTTTTGAAGTTGCTAGTTCTGTTTTCTGTTATGAAACTATGTATTTATTGTAACATGATTTCAGGTGTGTTTTCTAAAGTAAAAGTTTTACATGTTAGCAGAACTGACCAGAGTGTCCAACTGGCTCCTGGTGAAGTAAAGCAGTGCCTCAGTGACTTGAGCTAAAGTCTGAATCTTTCTGAAGTCCCGCTGGATGCTACCATCCTCCATCTGACACAGAGACAGAAACAGATACTGTATCAAATACTATCAGACATAAACTAATACATTTAATATACATAAACAGTGCAGTTTCTTTCCTGGCCTTCACTCTTACCATAATGCCCTCTATCCTGAAGCCCAGCGTGGATGTAGAACTGGTTGAATCCCTCCACTGAAGGTAGCGCCACTTGGTGACTCCTTTCTGTGCATGTTCCTCTGCTGACGGAGCAGAAGGGTCCATTTTCACCATCTTCTGGTACATATCGCTCCGCAAAGGAGCTTTGACACGAGCTTTAATTAATTCATCCTCTTGGTACGTCCTAGCAAAGAAAATTTTGAAATTTTGTTTTGACAAAGGGTCATACAGACTTTGTAAACAAAAACACCAAGATCACACTGCAAATAATAATTATGTGAGTTATACCACCGTGAGTGAAATTCAAAGGGAGGTTTAATTCATGGCCCTGAGCAGAAAGTGTGATGTTTAGATGCTGAGGTCTCACCTAAGGCATTTAGCAATGTAAAACAGCCCAATAATGGAACTTAGGGTGAGATTTTTGTAAATTTTTTGAAAGTAAGAGTCAATTCATTCCTTGTGGACACTAAGACTGTATCTGAACCTTTTACAACTACAGTTCCCTTATCTGTCTGCTGACAAGGATCGGTCTTAATGATCAGAAGCTCAACAAGAGATACAAACTGGATGTCGAAGTTTTAATGTTTTGTCTGTTTTTTGGGATTTGATATAAAAATAAGCTTCCATGAGTAGATGTAAATCATCACAGCAATAACATGATATAAACACTTTATTCCCAAATACCCTTTCTATACAATAAAACCAGTGTAGCTTATTATTGATAAAATCTGAAATCTTGACATTTTCTCTCCAGAAAACTCACTAAGCCCTTCATTTAGCTGAAAGCTAAATCTTCTGCAACCAGGACTTGATGAGTCACTTGCAGAGGATGTCTTACCTGACTCCCATCTTGCAGTCCATGATGACGGGCCTCTTCAGACCACTCAGAAGGTCCTCCAGGCGAATATAGCAGAGCTCCCCTCTCGTGACCAAGCCATGATACTGTGGGACAAAGGGTCTCAACGGGTCTCTCATCAGGCAATCTAGGCAGTTCGCCTCCACCTCACTGTATAGTTTCAGCACCTCACCTCCTTTACTGACCTGGAAGTTACCTGATGGCATCCGCAAACATCAAGAAGAGATAAAATTATTGTTCACATACAATGAATAAAGCAATAAGTCAAGGAAGCAGAGTGATGGGTACTACCACAGTTCAGTATACTAAACTTTTTCAAGACTGACACCTCAGTAGAGGTAATACTGAGCTTCACTGTCTGCTGGTTTTAACCATCCACTGTTCAATGACTAGTCCATGTCCTAATGAAGCATCTTTTGAAACACAAACAAAAACAATGACTAAGTCTGTGAACAGGTTACATAATACATAGTCACAGTGATATTTACATATGAGCCAATGTGAGTTAATGCCGGCAAGCAGTGGTGTTGACATACAGTACATCCTATAGTGACTTCAGTTCATATTTACAAGTCAAAAAGTCCTCTCGGAAAGCTTTGCAATCATGTAAACATCAATGTATTAGCTAGCGTCGTAGCTAGCACATTTGGAGATCTGTTCACACTGGTTTATGAAAGCCTGCACGTGTCTGTGTGGAAGAAACTTTAACACACATGCCTCGATGTCCAGCTAGCTGGACCCAGGAGCTCTGCCGGCTCATAGACCAGTGCATCATGGTCAGGAAGGTTTTCCAGGAGCGGCACTGAGGCATAAAAAGAAAAGCATGTTATGTGAGAGGAACACTCCTGTCTAGTAGTCATCCAACAACTATTATCTCTGAGGCCTGTTCAGGGTGTGGAGAATACCTGCCATTTCTTTGTTAACAGGTAGGTTACCTTATTGATAAAGCGTAAAGCACAAAGACAAACACCTGCAGGGAGTTTAGAGTGCCGAATTTACCTACAACAGGAATAGCAGCATGCATGCAAAAAGAAGCAGGGCAAGCCGGTTTTTTAGCGTGAAGGGCTAAACCTGCTTTGTCATAGTAGGAAAAACAGAGATGTCATTAATAAAATTAACAGTGGCTGGTTTCTGTTAAGCCGTGACAGCGTTGCGGCAAGCATGTTTTTTTTTACGCACGTTTGCTACAGTGAAATGTCAAAACATTCACAGTGATATCTTAGCTATGGAGGCACGTTGAAATTTAGATCTGTAATTTGAAAATGGTTAATTTGTACATTTCTTTTGACAAAAGCATAAAATGACTACATGCCAAACTAATTCTAAATTCTTTGATTTCCTTCTTCGGGGAGCCGTGTAGTCATGTTGCCTTAACAAACTCGGAAAAATATACTCCAACAGTATCCCAAACAGCTGTTTTCAACAAACAGAACATTCCTCAACAGTTACGATCTACTTTGTATATACACAAAACAGTCTGTAACAGACACAGATGTAGCCAATGAAAAATCTAAACCCCAAAGCAGCTGAAGCTGAGACAAGCATGTTCAGTAGCGCACTGTTATAAAATGACAGGCTTGCAGTTTGGAGGAAATGTCTCTATTACATCATATTTTAGTTCTTCAAATCATACACGCCTCCGTATTAAATGTTACCATGCTTGTTTAAAATGTTTTGTAAACTCTTCAGGCCTGCTACAGCCAACTGTCTGCTATTTAGTGTCTGACAATGCAAACACACTGTATACAGACCGTGGTTCCTTTCATCCTCCCTCTGTTCGCTCTTTACTCTCGTATCTGCAGCGGCAGCAGCCAGGCATGCAAACACCATTCAAATCTGACTTTGTCAAAGTCCTCTTTCAAGCCTATGCAAATCAGCAGGATCACAGGTGCAAAGAACAGTTGAGAAATATGGTTTTACTTTACCTCCATGGAAAACCAGAGCAGCCAGACACATGAGCCAATGCTAGTGTATCAGCCAGGATCCCCCCTCCCCACAAAAAAATGAGAACATACCTTCTGTTCTTAGCTATTCTCACCTTCCTGAATGTCTTCCTCTTTGACCCAGCATCCTCTCCTTCACTGAAGACCTCGTCGCTCTCTGCGGAGGAAAGGTTAAGGGAAGAGGAGGAGGAGGTGGAGGAGTGCAGAAGCTTGGAGAGAATGGGATGTGGGGAGGACCACTGTTGTGTTTCGGACCCCTCTTTCACTCCTGGCAGTTCCTCCTCATCATTCCCTTTTGGGGTCTCCCCGCTGCTCTTCGTATCTCCTTCCACTGCTGAAATAGTCAATCTCCCATCTTCGTCATCCTCCTCTTCTTTCCTAACTTTCTCAAAGCTGGAGTTTCTACCTCTCCAATGTTTCCCCTCAGCATTTGCACATCCTTCTCCATCATCCTCATCAAATTCCTCTTTTTTCTCCTCCACCCTTCTTTTTCCACTCCACCTTCCTCTCTCGCAGCCGTCTACATCGACCTCAAAGCTTCCCCCTGACCTCTCCTTCCTCCTGAGCTTCCATTTTGCCTTTAGTGAGTCCCTTGGAGATCTTGTAGTCAGGTCTTCGTTTCGTTCTGTGCTTTGAAGTTCTTCTCTTTTGCCTTCCTTCATATTTTTGGCATACGGCTGGCTAGCCATGTCTGTGTCTTGATCATCCGACTCATCATCCTCTCCCAGTCCACCTATGCACTGACTGTAAGGGGGGAAGCTTTTTGTTGACTGGAGACTGGGTCTGGATCTTAATCTGACCAACCTGCAGCTGCTTGACGGCCTGTCGCTGATCAACAGATGTTGATGGGTCTTATCCGATAAGCTGGAAAAACAGTCATTCTCTACAATTTGCGGATTATCTATCTCCATCTTTATCCCCTCTGTGTGGTTACCATCTGTAGTGTCCATCTTTGTGACGGATGTGAGCCCAACATGTGCTTGTACAACAGGAAAATCTTTACAACAGATGCACAGTTTTGAACATGTTTGAGGAAATGCATTCAAGAGTCTAAAAATCTGTAGAACGACAACATTTTTAAAAAAAAATGTCACAAATTGGGAAAAAAAGTAGCATTAAATGCTCACGTGTATCTAACTTACCTAACCCGTGTCCTCCACCTGCAAGTTTTCAGTTACACAAAGCTGTGTGCCTGTCACTGAGCCACATCCCGTTCCCATTCTCTCTGCTGGTGCCAAATTTTGCATGCAGTGACGTTGTTAAGTTTCCAGAGCTTCATTCAGGGACAGCTGCTGGAACTTAGCCAAGAGTGCCACTGGCGAGAGGACATCCAGGAATACGGTGTCCTCCCTCCAATAATGAATGTGTTTTACAGTGTTTTATTTAAATAGTTACACAGCATCCGAGTGAATAAATCCCCAAAAAAGTATTATTTGTCTAAAAGAAAAAGATGCACGGTTGCTTTATTGTTTTTCATTATTTCTTTCCACCATACATGTGAGTTACAACAAAAGAAACAGCTCCACAGTCCAACATTTCACAGCTTAATGAAAAGAGAAATCCTAGACAGTTATTGTAGAATAGCTTTCGTGTATATTGTTATAATTACATATTACTTTGAAATAAACCTATTGATTACTTTGTTAGGAAAGCCTTGACTGCTCATTTTCTTGAGCCTGGTTCTGCCGGAGGTTTCTTCCTGTTAAAAGGGAGTTTTTCCTTCCCACTGTCACCAAAGTGCTTCCTCATAGGGGGGTCATATTATTGTTGGGTTTTTCTCTGTATGTATTATTGTAGGATCTACTGTACATTATAAAGCACCTTGAGGCGACTGTTGTTGTGATTTGGCGCTACATAAATAAAATTGAATCGAATTGAATTCATTTTGACAAATATCTAATCAGTCAGTCGCATAGCAACAACAATTTATGCATGGTAAGGCATGGTCAACACGACCTGCTGAAGTTCAAACTGGTGACTTCAGTGACTTTGAATAAAGCATGGTTGTCTTAGTGAAAGAACTTGTTGAAGTCCGAGGTCAAGGACTCATGGACATTCATGCAGAAGAGCATTACTGAACGCAGAACACTTGAACTTTAAAGGAGAAGGACTACAGCAGCAGAAGACTACACCAGGTACTACTTCTGTCAGCTAAGAAAAGGAAATTGAAGCTACAATTCACACCAGCTCACCAGAACTGGACAATAAAAGACTGAAAAAACATTGCCTGGTCTGATAAGACTCAATTTCTGCTTAAGCATTTGGAAATTATTATCAGAATTTGGCATAAGGGTGGTGGTTATGTGGGGGATCTTTGCTTGGCACGCGTTGGGCACCTTAGTAACAACTGAGCATTGCTCAAAATGCCACAGCCTATAGAGTATTGCTGCTGACCATGTCAACCTATTTGTGACCATAGTATACCCATTTTCTGATCATTTTCTTGGACATGACAATAAATTCACTATACTCAGACGGCCTCCAGAGTGACTAAATCTAAATCAAATTAAGCATATTTGGGATGTGCTGGAATGGGAGATTTACACCACTGATGTGCAGCAACTGTGTGATACTATCATGTCAATATAGAACAAAATCTCAGAAGGATGTGTCCAATATCTTGTTGGATTAAGGCAACTATGAAAAGAGATCCAACCTGGAATGAGCAAAGTGTAACCAATAAACTTTCCAAAAAGTGTGTATTGATGGATGTAACTGTCCCAAGCTAAGGAGATACAGTGTGGCTTTTCTTTGCAAATACTGCTTAAAAAACTTGCAGTGGGGTAACAGTTTGGCTCACTGTGTTGAGCAGACGGCTTGATGCTGCTGCTGTTTCTGGTGTTTTATGTGTGAATTTAAAGAAGCTATCCTTTGAGTTGATCTGTGAAGTGTTTGTAAAATTTTCTGTTCTGAACGTACTTGTCCTCATACTCAGTTATTCACTGCAGTTTCCCACAGTGTTTCGATTCTGGTTAGAACCAGTTCAAGCTGTTATGTGAAAGGAGTAGCAAACACCAATGTACAAAAGCGTCACTGATTTTGATTTTTCGCCTTAAATAGTCCTCATTTCTTAGAACAAGAACGCTCAGTTTGAAAAAAGGTCTTTTTAAAAAAAGGTAATGCTTCATGCAGTCAACGAGATTTTATCTAACTAAATTAACACAAAAACCTTGCATTAATGTGCCACTGAAACACAGGGCTGATATTGCGTAGGTAACTTCTTTTTCTTCTTTTAGTTGCATTAAGTTTCTACATTTGGAGGTTGCCTTGGGGGATCATCTGCCTCCACCCTATCCCTACCATCCTCTCCTGTCACACCAACCCTCATGCATGTAACCCCTTTACTACATCCATAAACCTCCTCTGAGATCTTCCTCTTTTCTTCCTGCTTGGCACCTCCCCCTGTGTCCAGTATATCCACTACTCCTCCTCTGCATATCTCCAAACCACCTTGCACCTCTTACTTTGTCTCCAGACTTTGTCTGTATGATTAGTGTTAACCAGCAACTGCAACATTTATGATCATTGTAATTATGTGTTATTTTATATCAGAGCAAATGTCTTTTTGTTTCGAGTATGAAGACATTTGTAAGAGACTTATTTGTGGTGGCTACAAATACTCAAACAAATAAAAACCGTATATATGTTTTTCAGTCTAACATATTCCCAAGAAATGAAACTCCACCCTGTTTTTCTTATAATGACAGGGTTTCTTTGCAGCTTTCACATAAAACTGATTCTCTTCATCATTTTCAACCGCATATTGGCCTTAAATCTTCATCTTTACATCACACTATCATGATTGTTCTCCACATGTTCTCCTCCTCTTTTGTCAGTCACCTCAGGCTGCTTCTGTTTCGTTTATTTCTCCTTGACCAATTGTATCTCTGTTTTGCTGCTCTGTGCCATTTCCAAAGTGAAAATGTGGCTCCTCCTGTCTCACGTCTGTGGGGTTTTGATGGAAGGGACCCAGCATTTCTGCAGTGCCTGTCAGATAAAATGGTTCCAATAGCTCACACTCTTGAACCAATCCATTTAGTTTAAACATGCATTAACATAAATAATAATGTACCTTCAGGGACAGCTCTTTCCTCCCCTTGCTGGTTGTTCTTCTCTGTCCCATTCATTCTGAACTGTAAGCAACAAGGAACTCAGTGACAGGTGAGTATGACCTGGAAGGAAAAATCTGATAATTCAAGTTTAGAGCCCTGTCTGTTTGCAGAACGGGCCTCTCTTCTCACCTGCTGTGGTTTCTCTTGCAACATCAGCCTCGTGTAGCTGAAGACGAAGATGAAACTGAGGAATACAAAGTTACTGGAGACACCCACAATGGCTGATATGACTGGGAAGTAGTACAGCAAGTATCTGGTGAGACAACAGATAAATATTACATAAATCTTCAGAAAAGGTGTCATAAATGTGTAGTGCAGACTAAAAACAAAAATCAAAATACAAAAATCAACTGAAAAACTTCTACTTACAGAATCATAGACTGGAAATAAATACTAGGAAAATTGAGTACTGGGCCTGAAATATGTTAGGGGGACGTGAACTGAGACTCTGACAAGGACATTGAGGAAGACAGCAACTATACACCAATGTGTGAGTACACTCAAGTGTCATACTGGGGAGAACGAGACAAAGGAAGCAAAACTCAAGGCAAACAAACAACGAACACAAACTCCCAAAATAAAACAGGAAAAGAGATGACTAAAAAGGAAAAATGCAGACACATAAATACAAGGGAACAAGAAGAGCGCAATGCTGAAGCTACTTAAACACTAGGAGCAAAACTAAACACAAGAATACATGAAGTTCATATAAATGCTAAACAAACAAAGAAATAATTCAGTACAACTTCAAAGTTCCAAGAAACTCTGGGTAACATAATCCAGAACCATGACAAAAATTTCTCAAAGTGTCTACCAGAGACACCTCGAATGCATGATGGCTCTCAAAGACTTAGCAGTAACGCATCTCTGTCTCTGAGAGTGGTCACCCGGTCTGGGCCAAAGTCTACGTCAGGACCTGGGATCATTGAGTTTGGCAGCTGATTAACAAAGGTGAAGATCACTGCTACCTAGAGTAGAACATTGCTTGTGATTTTACCTGTTGTGTTCCAGTTTTTCTAGAGACACTTCTGTGAAATGTGATTGATTGATTGTGAAATTTATTTCGGTCAACAACAACAGATTTTCACTTTACATAAAAAATAGTCAAACAGCAACCGAAAAAGGAATAGGCTGAAGCTTTGTGGCTTATAGTTAGCCTATCCTTTACCCCCATAGAAATATTCAAAATCCTTAACCAAGAAAATAAATAGCACTCTGCTATGTGTGTCTCTTTCATCATTTTTCTATTCCATTTATTGTGGAGTTATTGAGCTGACTGTGAATTCTGCTTTATTCCTCATAAACCACAAGAAAAAGCAAAGCCACCGATGCCTTTGGTATATCTCTGTCAAGTAACTGACCCATGATTTTGAGGAAAATCTCACAAAATGCCATATTTGGACAGTTATTCACAGGAAAAAACATAAACAAAAACTTTGGTATTTTATAAATAATCACAATTAAAAAAATTCCTGCTGACGCGCTCAGAGTCAGCTGGGGGTTTTTGTACAATAACTTCAGTATGTTTAATGAGCCATTCAAAATTTTGCCTTCATACTATAAACATTTTCCTGGAAGTAAGCCCTCGAGGTACATATGAATGGGTCAAAAATTTCTTAAGCACAGACACTAGTCACATGACATTTTTGGGACCGAAAATCATAGTTTTTCTTTTTAGTCCAGCTACTCAAAGTATTACCTCCAATGTTGAGCATCAACATTATTGGATGTTTTATTATCCATTTTGGGTAAACTTTTGAGCGCCTTTATTCCCATGTGGGACCTTTAGTCAAAAACAATCATAGCACAAGAAAGGTCTCCTTTTTGCCTACATTTTAGCACCAGGGCAATCTTCTGGGTATGATTCCTTCAGCATCAAAGCAAATTTCTAAAATAGTGACATTTTATGACAGTTTTATGATAGTTTGGATACGTCACAGTTATCAAATAGCTTTAGACTGTAAAGAGAACCCTGCAATCTGAGTACACAGAAGGGCCTAGAGAAGGTTTAAATGTTACAACACGTTCTTCTTTTTTGCAAGCAAATGTGTGCATTATGTGGGTAATTCTCACCTTATTCCAGTGAAATGAGCATGAATATAGAGGTCAGACGAATATATCTGCACCTTGCTGGACATGATCTCAATGACAGCAGTGACTGAGGGAGCATACTGAACAGGGAGGGAAAATAGACTTGTTAATTTGGTGTCAGTTAAATATTGACCTGCTTTTTCCGTATTTACATGTGTTCCCCTGTATCCCTGTCCTACTTATTGCTCCCTACTCCCTTTTTATCTAATATGTATGCAGGACTCACCGGGTTGTCTGTGAAGTCTGAGAAGAGCTCTACCTGCAGCACTTGTTTCTGCTCGGCTGCTCCAGTCAAAAACGCCGGGAAGAACAGCAGTGTTCCCAGCGTCCTCAGCAGGTCTGAGCGGTATCGCAGTATGCTCTGACCACAACAGCACAGCACAATAACTCTCACTTACAGCGCACACGTTATTTATCAGACTCTGGGATGAATTCATTTTTCTCTTTTCTTACAAATCTGTAAGTTGGTGTAAAAGGTCTTTAGTGATGAAATTTAAAGAAAGGATTATGGAGGCAGGCTCGGATGCTAATGAGTTTATACTGCACCCATGAACCAATAAGATGTTCATGGTGTTTGTGGATTAACTTACCAGGTTTTTTTTGTAAATTAGACTCATGCATCTCAAAGGTATGGAGATGTATAAATGATTAAAACAAAACTCTCATAATTTAGTTCTGTTAAATTAAAAAAAAAATGCTTAGCACCTTAGCACCAACCTTAGCACTGGGATGACCTGACAGTGGACTACTTGTCATAAGCAGCTCTAATCTGGCTCTGAGCAGGTTGTGTAATTAATAGGGTTAGCATGCATCAGCACTGTACTCACAAAGCGAGAGCTGGAGGCAGACAGCTGTTGTCTTCCCTGAGAAACACACAGCAATGCAGCAGTGAATCAATGGAGTAGCTGTTAAAGGTACACTTTTTGATTGCATGTAGACATGCTAGTGCTTAGTGAGCATGGGTGCAGCTTACAGAGCGAGCAGAGGAGGCCACTTGCTCTCCATCCTGAGAGAAACAGGTTGTTTTGATCATAAACATCCCCAGCTCCCGATTGGCTGGGGAATCCGGCATCTCCAGCTGCAAATACATCTGATAGGGCTGGCCGAATGTCAGCACCTTGATATACATTACAAAAAACACATGAGCATTCTTGGAATACAAAATGTATATATATTTATATATAATATGAATGAGTAAGTATCTATAGACATGAAAGAAAATAAAGAAAAGCATAAGAAGTCCCCTGCATGGACATATGTGTAGAATAAACTGATGAACATACATGTTTTTTATTTCTGATCAGAGAGATGTTGGCCATAGGGTAAGAGCACAAAAACGAAGCTGGAGTTTCACAGTCTGTCCTGGAGATCAAAACATGAATAAATGAGAAAGAACGGAGCACAGAAACAGAAGCTGGATAGGACTCCACATACACACCTGTAGTAGTAGTTCACAGGCGCAGTAAAAGTCGCCTTTGGCATGTAAGAGTAGTAGAAAGTCCCATACAGAAATGCAGCGATCCATAGGAGGAGGAAGACAAATGTGAACACAATCGAAACCTGTACGAGTCTCTGCCGTGCCCGTGAAATCGCTATGAATACAGAGTACTGGAGCTTCACCAGCGCCCGACCAATAAGGACTGATGGCTCTGCATCATCTTGTGAATGCAAGTTGCCTCGTCGCTCCATTAAATCTAAAAACCAAACATGCAGTGAGAGTTAATAAAACAAATTGACAAAGGTGATTTTATGGACATAAGGACTCCATAACGACTCATATTAAATCAGTTAAAGCTGGTTAAGATCCACATTTGTGAGTCTGAAAATGTTTCAGTGTTATCTGAGACGTCATCTGCTTTACATTTTCCTGAAATACAGACACACTGAGCATTTCATTCAGTCCCAGTCCCTCAGTGTGGCTGTCTGATGTTATGATGTTTCGGCACAAGCCTTCACATTCATGTTACCAAGATCTGCAAAACCGCTGAGTCCAATCGCAATCACACGCAGAGGCATTTCATATCAGATGACTCTAAACTGTGTCAACAGTCAACTGCTAGACTGATTTTTATACATGTGTCTAGAGACAAAGAAAAGAACTCAAATCTTTCCCTCAGTAGGTGTGTATTGTGATTAATGTGGTTGAAATAATGGCATTTTTGTTTATTACTCGGTAGACAAGAAATATTTGTAAAATGATGCTGTTTAGTTTTCATTTTCAGTGCTAAATCAATACAATCGTCTTGAACCACCCCTCATTTCTTTATGTTAAAATAAACTGATATAAAGGGAAACAAATCCAATGATTTACTGAAGCATCTGTAAATATACACAGAAACACATTAAGTAGTGCAAAATAAAACATTCACAGAGTTTGTAGAAATTCTCTGTCAAGACAATTGTACTTCAACAGTGTTAATATCCGGGCATTGATAGTCTTCCACTGTGCGTGTTTGTCTATCCAGGTTTGCTTTTACTGCACTGGCAGTGTGTTTGGGATCATTGTCATGCAGTAGGCTTTTTCCAGATAACATTCAGTGTTAAATCAAAGTCTGATGGTATATTCTGTGTTCATTATTTTCATCAGTTTTGATAAGATCTCCAACACCACTGAGGCTTCGTCCACACTAGTCTGGATAGATTGGAAGATGGAGCGCTCGCCTGAAAACGATCCGCGTCCACACTATCGTTTTGAGTCGTTTTTCACACAGTTGCGCATCCAGTACCGCGCATGCGTGAAACGTTAGACGAGACGACCCGCGTAATTTCCATGTGTTGTTTATTTACTTTCCGGCTCTTTAAAACGAGTGGCGGAATGGCAAGACAAAGCACCGAATGTGTCAAATGGAACAATAATGAGGTGCAGTTGTTGCTCCGAGTCACAAATGAGTACATATTCATCTTCAACACGGCCACTAAAAACTTTGCGCAAACGAAACAACTGCGGTACGATGCCGTCTGACCATCTTGGTTAAAGTGGTCGCATGACTGCATCATATGACTAACACACGTCCTCGTTTTCAAAAGTCTCCATTTTGGCCGTCCACACTACGCGAAAACACTGTGTTTACAGATCGATGCGTTTTCGAGAGTGTTTCCAAAAACGCTCCGTTTTCGCTCCGTCTCAGTGTGGATGGGAGGCCAAAACGGAGACAAAACGAGGTGTTTTTTTAAACGAAAACGCATTAGTGTGGACGTAGCCTGAGTGAAATGCAGCCCAAACCATGATAGAGCCTCCACTGTGTTTTACAGATGGCTGTACACACTTTTCAGTCCAGTTCTTGGGTAATTTGGCATTCCTCAGCATGATCCCAATGTTTCCCTTCCTTAAGAATGATTTTTTCTCAGGTCCTGTGTAGTTTTAGTTTTTAGGAATGACATTTCTTCTTTTGTCCTCCATTTTTCCAGTTTCCTCAAATTTCTAAGGAGACACTGCACACCATGATGAGATATGGCAAGCTTTCAACTAACAACTCTTTGGAAATCCCTTTGTTTTTAAAAAAAAAAAAAAAAAAAAAAAAATAAATAAAAAAAAAAAAAAAAAAAAAAAAAAAAATATTTTTTTTTTTAAAAAAAAAAAAAAAAAAAATATTTTTTTTTTTTTTTTTATAAATA
>VUQR01017903.1:94074-111552 GCA_015108515.1 Hemichromis elongatus | reverse complement strand
TCCTCCAGGACAAAAAAAAAAAAAGAAAAAACAACTTTTCCTCTGTGGTGCCGTATTACCGGAGCACTGTCCGTCACAGTGCCACCTACAAGCGAAAAGCAGGAACACACAGGAAGCGAGGGCAAACGAAACGCTGCACTCAATGTACTGACAACAAATATGATCCTGTGCAACGTTTGGCAAAATTAAAACAAGTTAAATTTATCATACAACAGCTGGAAAACGAGGACTGAAAGGCTGAGCTGCCTGTGTGTTCATGGACAGTGCCAAAGGAAGGGGAGGAAGAGGAGGCAAAAGAGGAAGAGTAAGGAGAGGACACCGCGGTGGAGAGGTGAGAGTTTTTTGAGGCTTTAAATTGGGATAATGTCCCGTCTTTTTTTTTATATTTAATGGTATTAGCTGTATGACAGGCAGTGTCAGGATTTTGCCATGGTAAAGTCTAGGTCCTACAGCTATAATTAGAACTGAATTTCACTGTGTGTGTTACTGTAAGTGATGCCTTTTCCACTACCAGGACAGAGATGTCTGCCTCTCTAAATCCATGTCTTATGCACTTCGCCATGGAGCAAGCCAGATGGGTCTGCAAATGGGTACAGGTGAGCTGCTTACAGTCAGATCTACGTAACACAGATGATGTAGGGTAGATTGGTGGGGATATAAATTTAGCAGGGACTCTAAAGGGGTTTTCATTTGAAAATGTAGCAAATTTTCATCATATTACCTGCAATTACACACAACAACAGACTCTTAATATATGAAGTTTTGGTAGGAAGTTTACAAATACTTATAATGAGCGTCAAAACCAGCCTCACATTTACACTTCCAAAAATATCTCTTGTGATGTTGGTCAAATAGATCAGTCTTTGTCTCGTTCAGGCATAAAGCTTTTCTCCAAAAGGCATTTGGCTTGTCCACGTGGGAGGTATAATCATACTATAATCATTCTGCAGTTCAAAGAAATCATTAAAAGCCCCAAATTATTATTATTAATGACATGACAAGTGATGTTTACTGAAAACATAAAGGACTGTGATACACAGAGACAAAAATGTGGAAGAGACAACCTGCATGTTATTAATGTCACCATTATAGAGGACATTTAAGAACGTAGCCTGTACAAATCCCCAAAAGTTGATTCTGTTCATCTGGATGCAGCATTTTCAGGGGGAGAAATGTTTTGTCACCCATCCAAGTAATTTCTTCAGTCAAAGCCGACTGCAGGTTTCCCTATTCTTAAAAACAGCACATTTGCATAAAGACTTGTCTGCAAATGTCTGCTAATGTACTGTTTATAAGGTTGAGGAAACCTGCAGTCAACATAAATTTGGCTTCTAACATTAAGAAGCAGCTTTAAACAAGAGAATTTGGAGCTCTGACTCAGAGCAGAGTCAGCTGGTAGTTCCTGTAGCTTAGTATATAAGGACACAGTGCATCTATTAATCAGAAGTTTAGTGGTTTGATTCCTGGTTGCTCCCAGTGTGCATCTTGCTAATGCACATTCATGCACTGATGCATTGGCGTATGAATGTTTGTGAGTGTTAGACAGAAAAGCACTTACGCTGAAGATGTCCCTGAAATTTGCTGGTCCACTTCAGTTTCAGGGTTGCTCCTTTTACTGCTGGCATCACTTTGGACTTTCTGCGTCCAGTTGTTGTTGGTACTTGTGTTTTCTTGTGTTCCTTCTTTCTGATATTGCCACATCTATCACAGCTGCAATGTTCTGCTCCTTGTCAGCCCCCACTGTGTTTGTTTGGTTGGCCAGCAGCTGCTTGTCTGTCTGGAACTTGGAAGCCCCATGGGACCTTAGCCCTGCCATTTTCAAGCACCTTCAGAAGTGTTTGCCATGAGGACTTGGGGATTTCTAGTCCATATGTGGAACAGATGTTCCTATATACTATCCCAGCCACTTGGTTGTGTCTCTTGGTGTATGTTGTCCCAGGTAACACCTTACCTTTTTCTACTATGTGCTAGAGTGTCTCTGGAGCACCTTTGCACAGTCTTCAACTTTGTTCTTATCAGCTGTGGTAGATTCCTGACTCTATGGAGCTTGCACTCAATGCCTTTTCTTGTGCTCTTATAATCGGAGCCTCTGTGTTGTTCTTTAGGCATGTACAAACCATGCATTGGGAAAGTCTGTGGACATACAGCGATTAGTACCAACTAACTACAGGAACATCTGATGATTATCATTCATACATTTATTTAATTATGTTTTGTCTACATGTGATCCCGAAATGCATCCTTTGAAAAACACCAACGCTCTATGGTGAAAAAGCTATTGTTGTCTTAATCACAATCACTTTGCTGCATGTAAATAAGAAGAAGGGTAAAAACCTCAGTTACACCAACGAAAACTTATGCATTCAATATGAAATTAGAAGTGTGAACAATTTTAAGCAATTAGAAAAGTGGTTGATACATATTGCTGATGTCCATACAACAAATTTCACCTATGGAGAGATCCCTTTTAATGATGTTGTCATAATTTTGATAGCAGGTGCAGACCTTAGATTTATTTTTAATAATTGTAATATAGAGCTTTTTAACATCCTTTTGCTGTTTTGGGATTGTTTGTGGAGAAAATGCTGCCAAATTCTTTGGATTAGTGCCTCAAACAAACAGCTTGTTACTCAGAGGGCTGTAACATCCACAGGGGAAAATTTGACCATATTTATAACGGCTCTCTTCACATATAGACGGCTTCCTGTTTGTGGAGGATCTCTTGGCTCACCCGCAGTTCCAATCGTACTCGTTGGAAGACGTTAAGAGAGTTGTGGCCACGAATGACAAGCAGCGCTTTAAGCTCTGTACCCACTCAGAGGATGGCCGGCTGCAGATTCGGGCCAATCAGGGTCATTCAGTACAGGTAATGAGAGTTATAAAATGTAAGAAATGTCAACACCTGTAAACTCTGAGAAGCTTTAACTTGATTTTGTCAGTACATGGGTTATATTGTATTATCTACTAGCTACATGCTAAATTCAGTAAATATTCATTTTGCTTTTATAAAAGAAGCATTTTTTTGTTCTTGCTGATCAAATAATCTGCTGAGCAAATGATTAAAAACGTGATAAAAAATGTGATTTAGATACTTTTGGGACATGAAACCAAAAAGCAACTCAGACTTTGCTGAAGTCAGATACTCAATTTGTTCCTTATATACCTTAGCTGTGTATGCATGGGAGAGTGTGAGTCAAACACTATTTTCAACAAGTTACTCACTTTTTTTTGCATTTGTGTCATGGAAGAAGTCCTACAACGTGTTAAAACAAACTCAATTTTATCCCAAATAATGTGATAAATCAGTGTAAACAAAGTCTTTATCAGTGTCTTAGAATTAATCCAAAAATGACATTTTTTTAACAATCTTAAATTCCAGGAAAATACACAGATTCCTGTTGATAGCACAGAGTTGCTGTCTTTAATGTGTGCAGATAATGATTATATGTGTAGTCAGGCCTTCCCAAACACCCCACTGATGCTGGAAAAGCCATTAACAAGCGTTTATATTTGATGTTAGGCTTAGGCCCAATAACAATGGGGAATATCTTGGATGCTAAAATGCATATAAATTCATCTTCCTTTGTAATTGTTGATACTGGTATTTGTTGCTGACATTTCAGCTAAGTATAAGATTAGTCAAATTCCACTGGACTTGAGTTTAATCATTTCTCTCACTATTTTTCCCAATACTAATTAATATCTCACAACTAATTACTAAAGCAAAGCAATAGTAACCAGAAAGCTTTTCTTTACCAGATTTAAGAAGGCTTTTAAAACCTCTGCCAATCCTGGCTGTGTTTCAGGTTGTGGATCTGGAGCTGAAACCGGTTGTGGCTGGTTCTCCAGACTGCCCTACTGAGGCTGTTCATGGCTCCTACCTCAGAAACTGGAACTCCATCCAGCAGCAGGGCCTGAGCCGCATGAAGAGGACACACATCCATCTGGCTCGAGGTCTGCCAGGGGAGGACGGCGTCATTAGCGGTATGCTTGTGCGAGTTTAATAAAGAGAAGGTTGTCAGGACGTTTGTACTACAGGGTTATTTTTTTCCCCTTCAGGCATGAGGAAAGATTGTGATCTAGCTGTGTTTATTGATGTCCCCAAAGCGCTGGCTGGTAAGATTAAACCACGATTGGTGCTGTCGAATTATCTACATCTACTCTATATGTGTAGGAACCAATGCTTTACACTAGATTTTTGTGTCCCTACAGATGGTATCAAGTTCTTCTGGTCTGAGAATGATGTGCTGTTGACTGCAGGTGATGCCGAGGGTAAAATTCAACCTAAATACTTCAGCCGAGCTCTAAGACTGAGACCTTCAAGTAAGAAAAACTCTCACACAGAAATAAAAGTTTAGATTTTGTGCTTACGTGGATTTAGGTTGACTATTTCCTTGTTCAGTGATCTCACTTTTGTTGTGTTCCAGGGAGCATCCTGCCACTGCAGTAACAGCAGAGAGTGCTGTCCTGTCATTGGTCATTACCAGACTCACCTGACCATGTTAACATCCGACGGTTGGTTGATGCTTATCTCAGTTCCCCTGGCAACACTGTTTTTGCAGCAGCATCGATTTATCAGCAACAGAGTGTATATTCAGAAATCTCCCTAAGTGGAACCTGATTGGTAAACTTAAAACTGTTGATTCATTATTGAAAGGGAACAGGATAGAAGGTTCATCCTTATTTTTATATGACAATTCAACAAACTAATAAATATAGAGGCCTTGTTTTTCCCCACCTAATGCTAAATAAAGCATTGCACCAGTGACTACCAGGATATTTTAACTGCCAGATCTTTAAATAAAGCACATTGTGCATGTGGTTTTTCACGTGACTAAGCATGGGAAATGAGAGGATGCAGACAGTGAGGTTTAACGGACTGCAGTTTCCAGTAAGATATGGACCGACATGCACAACGTGTGAGAGAAGATAACTTGTTTGAGGCTTCCTGTGTAAGAAATTGCCAAAATATGTTACAGCCATAAGGAGGGAAAACAAGAGAAAATGAAACACATACAGCTCTATTTATTTTAGTAAATGTTTTATGTGATGAATATTTTATTGACATTCATTGTATATTTCTCAGTCATATTACTTGTAACATTATTTCTAATAAAAAGTCTAAGTAACACTGGGTCTGGAGCTCTGAACGTTCAAGGCTTTCAATTCTGAGCAATGCTGATTACATTTCTTAACAGAGTGAGTTCAGAAAAGCAGTTAGAAGTTAGAGCTGGCTGATTCAGCTGTTGATTTTACATTTCTTTGAGTTTGATTATGACGCCTGCTGAACCTGGACCAGAAATCCAGCAGATTGGCCCAGTAGCAGTCCATCCTGTAGGGAGGGGGGAAGTCAGCATGAGGACGGCTGGAGTCTTGAGAATGTCAGAACATATCAAGTTTAACATCCACTGATGTGTGAATGGAAAACTTGGTGTACTTACAAGTTTCTAACACATTTACATTAAAGTGAATATCTTGTTTTTGATGATTTCCTTATCTTTTTGTGGCTGCTTGAGTTAAATGTGAAGTCTTTTTCCATGCTGGTTTTCCACTGGGACACAGGATGTCTGATGGGCTGTCAACCTTCCCATTGTCTGGGCTTTTGTGTTTCAGTCTTAGAGAGCTTCGTGGCCACCGGTCAGCTTGTGGAATAGCTCCTCATTGAGCGTTTCGCTCTTCTCCCGACTACGTGTCGACATGAAAATGTAGCCTCCAATAAACTCATGAACGATTTTGCAATCAGCGGTCACACAGCTGAAGGCAATGTTCACATTCCCTTCAAACTCAATGGCCATCTGGAGGAGACGAAAATGAACACAAAAGAAATGGAGAGCTATTTAGAAAAAAAGTGTAAATCCTTGGATGAAAAATGTCCTCACTAGAAATATACATACACAACCTCAAGTGTAGATCGCATTAGGGCAATGGTTCTTAAATTTTTTTCTGGTTTTGTAAAAGCATATTCATTAATCCCAGTTTCATTTCATGTGTTTCACCTGGTTGTCTGTGCCCCACAGTTTCAGAACCATTTCTATTAAACGATCTGACCACTAAGAACTATAAATGTCACAGAAGTGTTTAGTATGTAGCTAAATTCATGCTTGGTTTGTAGGTCTGTCTCTAAACACACAAGCTTCTTTTCATTTGTGCATAAGGCATTGTACATTTTACAAAAAGTAATCTTTTCAAGCCAAAGGTTCAGGCTTCAGACTGCTCCGAATTCTCCCTTTTAGACAGTTTTCTAAAACTCTTGGGCAAATATAAGGCCAGGATAGCGCATAGATGCACTGCCTGCTGTTCACACCTTTAGTCTATGAATCATAAAAACCTGTGAGCATGAAAACATGAAATTAAAAATGAGAATTCTGGAGATTTTTAAATTATCAGACAGAAGCCCGTTCAAAATATGAGTCATACCTGTCGAATATCCCAGTTGACGTTCCACTGCTTCATGTTGTTGTAGCGCCAGGTCTTCACTACATCACCCACACTAAGGTCGATACGGATCAAGCGATTGGGAGCAATGCCAAGTACCTCATCTTTCCGGCTGCCTTTGAACCTGTTTTTTTTTGGGGGGGTGACAATTTGTTTAGATTCATCTAAGTTGATTTTTATGTAGACAAAAGTCAGTCCTGATTCCTCCATATAAAAATGATTAAACTTCATCTACAGTATTGCGCTTAGTCGGATGACTTTGCTTTGCACATTGCTTGTAGAAGGGTGTTTAAAATAAATCTTTCTTCCTGCCTAAAAAGTAAAAAAACCCTGTTACGTTAGCATTATTGTTTTTTTAATTTTTTTGCATTAACTACATTTCTGCACATCTTGGGCATGTATTTTCACTGACTACAGTCTCTGCTTGTATGCTGTTAAAAGATTTATAATGTTGATAACACACAGAAGGAGGATGTTCGAGGTCAAGTGCTTTATAATAACCTTGTTACAGTGAATTTCAGTATTTGATGCATTCACTGGCACAGAATAAACTCTCAAAAGCTTTAAATAAAACTTTAAACTTAACCTGACAACAACGTATGAAAGCCCAAAGTCAGGCAGGGCCTGCCAGATCTGCAGGAAGCGCATCAATGCATCTGTCAGGGAGAGCTGAGCCACATTCTGGTACGCATCCAGGATTCGAGGGGTCAGCTGGAAGAGCAGACAGAGGGTAAAAGGTGAGATCCAATTACATTTTTGTTTCCTTAAGCAATTGAAGACTTGAAGATTTGCATAGTCGCACAAAATTACTGTACTGCTCTTCAGAAAAATGACTAAGGTCATTTAGGTTGGTATTTTGGTCTGTTGCTGAATGCAACACAGAGTATATGAGTTTAGAAATGCTGCTTTGGGAAAACATGAGACGATACATCTGCTACATTTATCCTTTTGTGGCCTGTTGCTACATCTGTACCTGTTTGGGTTTGTACTTTTTATGGTAGCGTGGTGACACCAGACTGTGAGTATTGATGCTTTCTTCACTGGCATTTGCACTGCTGGAACTGGAGTTGGTCTTTTGCATCGCCAGAAAAGAGCGGATGCTCTGGATCTCATTTTGGAAACTGCTGTCGGCGAGGGTCTTGCCTTTGGATGCCAACCGGCACCCTGCCATCCACTGAGCATACTGCTGCTCCTGCAGGGTGAATATCAAAGATATAACACAGAAAAAAAGTGCATGAGGGACAGGTGTGACTGTGGTCAGAGCTGAGATGATGAACCCAAGGTAGAGGCATTGAAAATGAAAAGATGTCACGTAGAGATAAGAAGAGGTGTGTGGGTGTGCTTGTGGCCTCACGTTCTCACAGCGAAGATAAACCTCGTTCATGCCTTCAGGTGCTGGAATCAGAAGTCTGATAAGGAACTTCTGAGCGGCCACATTAACGTCTGGAGCCACTTCACATCCTGTGTGAAGGATGAATATTGAAGATGTGTCATTACATTTGAGGTTTATGGTTAAGCTCTAAAAAAAAAAAAGGCGTGAAGAAAAGACTAATTCGATCCCTGCTGATTCACCTTAATTCACTTTTAATTCATAGTTCTTATCTAGCTTTAGCTGTTTACTTCTTGCAATATATGTAATTCCATATGTATTGGAAGTTTTTTGAATTCTTCACTGACAACATTAACACCAGAAGATCTAAAATTTCACCCCCGATTCAGAATTTTCAGAGAGTCAGTCAACTTCATCACTGTTGTCTAAATATATTACCTGCATGCCTCTTCATTGCAGTTTTTGGTCCACTGTCTCCTTTTATTCTGACTATAATTATATATATATAATTATAATTATTTAGCATATTGAGTCATTCCTTCCTGTTTCTAATCACAGTCATTCAGCCGTTATTAAAGAAGCATAACTTTTGCCCAGATTTCCTAGGAAACGGCTTCTAATCCCCAGTTTCTTTTAACTGCGGCATCCCTCAGGGACCCATTTTAGGTCCACTTTTAGTTTCATTATATTTGTTATCCCTTGACTCCCAGTTTTATCTGCCTGCCACCCCTAACAGTCAACAGTTTATTAAGATCTGTTTGAATGATCTGAAATCCCAGATAGCCAAAATATCATTAAACTTCAAATGACAGCATAACTGAAGGTATTTTTTCCTTCAGTTAGGAATTCTGCTCGAGTCTTTACTGATACAAAGAAAAGACATCACGTCACTCCTGCTGTAGATCAGCTGTATGGAAGCTTGTCTCCACCACATTTAAAAAAAAGTGACTCATATATCTAAATTTTGGGTTATTGTCTAAAAATTCAAACCTCAGAAATCTGAGCCAGTAAATCGAAATTTTGAGATACCTAACTCACAATATCAACTTAGTTCTGCCTGCTTACAATCAAGCTTTCATACACATGAACTAGCTAGCTTTGAATTTTCTAAAAGGTTTTAAAATTGTACTGTTTTTAAAGTCCTCCATGGATTAGTTCCATGATATATTACAGATGTTTTTTTTTCTCCAGGTCCTTGAGCTTACCATCCTTATTTCTCTTTATGTTCTCTTCTCAACTAAAAACAGGCGACCGAGCCTTTGGTGTCATGCCTCTGAATTCTGGAATAGTCTGGCTTCCCACATAAGAACCCGCTCAGCAACAACAATTTTAATTCAGCTCTGCCTACTGGGCCCATTTTCAGCTCCTTTTAGTCTCTCGTTGTTTGGCCAAGCTCACTGTTCATGTTTTCTGCTACTGTTTTATTTAACTTTTTAACATTGTTAAAATTTAGTTGTTTTTGATTTCATTTTCTGACTTCTTTTCCAGTTAATATTTTTATTATATTAATTGTTTAGGCAAGTTCTGTGTTTTGTTATTAATTTTTTGGAGACTTGGAAATAACTTTGGATTAACAAATGTTATTTTAAAATGTGCTAAATAGTTACCATTCTATTAATTGCATAGTGCACTAAATATAGCAGGAAAAAAAATATATAAGTCATTACCTTTGAGGTTAATCATTTGAATGGGCTCTCCTATGCTTTCCTCTTTGCTCTTGAAATAAGAAATGCAGGTATCTTGGAACTTGAACCAGTATTGCTTGTACCCCTTCAGAGTCAGCCTTTTGGGCCTGAAATATACAAATAATCACATCAGTTGGTTTCACCAAAGCTTTTTCCCCCCCAGACTGATAAGAACTTATAAATAAAGAGGAAGGTTATTAATAAATATTTGTTTATTTTAAAAAAGCAAAATAGATTTTAAACAGTTGGAAACCAGATCTCACCTAAATATCTTCAGATAGTCAGTGAGTTCTGGTGCAGTCATATTTTCCTGGATAAAAGGCAAATTTTTCAGTTAATATGTTTTAGCAATTCATGTCAATCAATGTTAGTCTGACATAAGACCAAAAATTTAACTCAGTTAAATAGGATCCAGGCCCGTCTAACATCATACCACCATTAATAAAATGGTGGTATGAAATAAAATAAAATAAAAAACAAGGATTTGTTTGAGGCCCATATAGAAAAAATTCTCCCATGAAACACTGATGTGCTGGTCTATATTTTTTAACCATGAGTCAGGTGTATGTCGCATATAATAACATTAGCTGTATTTGTCAGTGTTAGGAAGGTTAAAATTAAAGTGAAATGCTCCCTCTGTTTTATTCTGTGATCAAAGTAGTAAAGTGTACATCAGCACATATCATCACAGGCAGTCACTGTCCAAGCCACGCCTGGAAATAATTATTTTAAATTTCTGTTCCCCATTATTAAAATAATTTCATTTTAAAAAGACTAGATTGAGATTTTAACATTAATTATTTCAGGGCCTGCTACAGTATTTCCAACTGTTATATCTGACCAGTAAATCAGATGCAGAGCTTCCTTCTCCCTCCATCTTGACCTCCAGGGACTGCAGAGCGGACTCCAGATCGTCCATGGCTGCATTGTTGCTCACGATCTGGGGCTCTGACTGAGCCACCTTACTGATGTGATACTGCATGTGAAATGAGAAAGAGACATGTCCTATTTAATCCAGTTTTATACAACACTGCTTTACTAACGAGTGAGTAGTGGGAGAACATTTGAGTCTCTATATTATCTGACATCCAGCAAAATGTCTACTTCCATTAGAGTGATTCACATATTTCTCTGTCAGAAGATGGATTTTATACCTGCAGAGCTCCAAACAGCATCATCTCCTCCTCGGTGCAGTCGATGTCCTCCAGCAGGATGGCCCAGCGTGCCTGCTCGTAGAGCTGGGTCAGACGTACAGCATCATACTGCAGGGTGGAGAGGAAAGAGATGGATGAGGTCAAAGAGGGGATATACTGGCAAAGAAATATGCAAACACACACACGCACACTGTATATGTGTAAAACACACACACCTTGGGGTCCATATCATAGATGGCATAGTATTTGAAGCGAAGCCAGAGTTTATCCTTCTCTTGGATGCCCTGCTGCAGAAGACAACGGGAGGAGTCCAACCACCTGAGAGGGACAGACAAAGAACATATTTGTTTATGATTTCATATGTGTTACATCCATGTTTATATGTATTCAAAAGCATAAGAAAACACTATTTGCCATCATATGACAACCTGACCTAAAAGTCTAGGGCCATTCCTAATATAATTATAATTTCCTAGCAAAATAAGATACAGATACAATGATGTATTGAAACTGGTGTAAACGTACATGGAAATAAAACACATAAGGGAATAACAGATTGTACATTTTTAATGATTTCTAAAGTCACAGTATGGTGTGATCATTTTTATTATTCAGCCCAGCCTGAAGTGTCTTAGCCAAGCTTTCTTGTCATTTCTCAAAGTAGTCTTCAAGAATAACTCTCCAGGGTTCTTGAAGGACATTCACAGCTCTTCTTAGGATGTTGGCTCTCTTTTGTTCTATTATCTGTCAACATGATCACACACTGCTTCAATAATATTAAAGTCCAGGTTCTGGGGAGGTCAATCCATGACTGAAGGCATGCTTTTACTCTAGTGTGTCTAGGATCATTGTCTTTCCAGATTGTATTACATAGTGGATCAAAATCTGACAGTACTTTCCAATGCTCAAATTTCCATTTTTAACAAGATCTCCAACACCGCACAGCCTCCAACATGTTTTACAGATGGCTGTAGATGCCCAGTGGCGCCTCTTTTTTGAACTCCTCCATACAATTCATAACCATTTGAATTAAATTTTTTAAATTTGAATTCATCACTCCATAGGACCTGTTACCACTGATTTTGTTGGCATACCTCAGCCTTTTCTCCCTTTTTTATCCACATTTTTCTTCACAACCATCCTTCCACTAAGTCCATTCCTATATTAGATGGATCAAAAGAAGGGACAAATGGATCCCTTGGATCCTGTGTCAACTCTTTCCTGGATTTTTCCTATTTCCTACGGACATGACTTTCAGGTACTATTTATTCTTCTTCCTCTGTTATCCACTTCTCCAATTTCCACAAATGTTTCAAGGCCACATTGCACACTATGCTAATTAATCGATAACAGTGCTCTGTGAATAGGTCCAAAAATAAAATGTTATGCCTATCAAACTGTGTTATCTTTGACATTTTATCAAAAATGGAAATAAACAACACTGGTTCATCCCTTCAGTTAGGTACCTTTTTTATGCTCGCATGACTCATAGGTCAGTGTTAAGTGTCTAAACAAAACGGTTGCTAAGGTACAAGGACTGGACTGAAAGTGGGTAAAAAAAAATCACTTAATTTCTGAGTCTGGCTCCTTGGAAGTAAAATATGAAGAAATAAGGAGTGGCTCAAGACTTTTGCACAATACAATATTACAACTACTTAATATAAAGCTAATGATATAATGTGCTTTATGTAAGCTCACGTATTTGATGTTTTCAAAAAGTATTATTTGATGTGTAATTATGCAACAATGGCTGAGGCAGCTGAAGTTTAAAGCGGCTTTGAACTTTAGAGAGATAAAGCAGGAGACTTTAAAAAAGCTGCGACTGCCTAATTTAAAAGCCCTTCAAACAGCTCCTATTTTAATCCTGTTGTAGGCACTGGTGGTAGTATCTTTTTAGCATGCACATAAGATTAAAAAATACGCCTGAACTCGAGATCAGAGGAGGCCACTGCTTCGATAGATACACCGAGGGTGCGTGCCTGATAGCTAATTAATAAGAGCACTCAGTTTGTGGAGAACTAGTTAGTTAAACATCCTACATCAGTGTGAAATGGACAATAAAACTCTCTATCAGCGCCCCTCTGGGATGTAAACACCTGTCTGACAGGCTGATACCTGTGCACACATACCTGCCATTGATGTGAGCCTTATCCACCACACTGGCTGGGCGGTACTGCTTGGCTATGACCTCAGGGGCAGGGGGAGGCTGAGTGACTGACAGCATCTTGTAGATGGCCTCCATCTTCGGTGAGTCGGCAAAGTGAGCGGGCATGCCGTTATACAGACAGGGCCGGGATACTGCAAAAGAAGTGGAAATAATAAGGTTGACCTGCATGGTTTTAATGAAAATGACAGCGCACAATTTTAAAAATGTTTTTCAAGCCTTTTACATTACATGGGAAATGATTTAATTTCATTCACTAAAGTTGCAGTGTAAATAAAATATAATACGTGTACCCGAGGAAAGGGGCACCTCGGTCAGGTCGTAGATCTCTGGTTCCAAATCTTTGTCTTTCTTTTTCTTCTTCTCCTCTATGGGTCGAAGGAGGGAGAGCTCCTCAGGGTGACGAATGTCTGTTATAAATAAATAAATAAAATGTAGAGACAGTGACTAACTGTAAAGGTGATAAGTTATCCAGGGGTGTGTTCTTGTATGAAGCTGATTGTTAGAGCTACACAAGAATAGACTCTGTGGCGCAGGCAATGTGTTGGACTCCCAATCAGACTGCTGTGTGTTCACATCGCATCAGGGTCATGTCCTTCAATACCTTACCCTCTAACAAATCTAGCTGTTACATTTGCATCCTCACTTATACTCATAACTGATATAGGTATGTTGCAGCTTTCTTCCTGTTTAAAAGTAATTTTTCCTTTCCACTGTCACCAAGTCCTTGTTCATTTTGATTTAGATTTTTGATTTTTAGAGTATTCTCTGTATTATTGTTGGATCTTTACCTTACAATAAGCAGATATCTTCACATTACTGGAGAGCTGTTCACAGGCAGATACAATACCATAATTAGTACATGTAATAGTAAGAAACTGTAAATGTCAATGCTGTCATTTTGCCACTGACGTTCCCCCACCTCCAACTTGTCAGTATTGTTAGACTGAAACCTTGCACTGTGAAAGGCTCTGCTGATTGTGCAGGACATGCGTTGTAATCCTGATAAGGATTGGCAAGAGATGAGAATCTGTTAAACTGACAACACTGGTCAAATGGCTGTAATATGACCCTGTGGTGCAATAGTAATGCGTCTGACGGTTGTGTTTGAGCCATTTAGGCTCATGGCTCTGAGGACTTCACTCCTGTCCTCTAACTAAGAAAGACATTAAAACTAGGGTATTTTAATCAATTAAAAGCGCAGTCTTGTTAATATTTGCCTGTGATGTGCTAGACTCTCTGTAGTGCTGCAGATAATTTCACATAAAAGAAAATTGTTCACAGCTACCAAAAATGGCACGTATACTACAAAGAAACGTTACATCACTACACTACCTCACCACAAATGTTTTCCAGTATTATCAGACTGACAGCTTGCAGTGAGTTTGACCTGAGAAAACAGCCACCTGTGAGACTCTGTGGCGCAACGGTAGCGCGTCTGACTCCAGATCAGAAGGCTGCGTGTTCAAATCACGTCAGGGTCAATTTATTTACTGCTTAAATCAGTTAAGCGTAAAAGTACGTACCAAAATTATAATTTGGTTTTCAAAATTCTGTTTATGATCAACATTTAGTGCCACAGCAGAGATGCTTTTATTTATCTCATATCAGGAAAATGCATTCCTCTTTTCCTAGGTCTGGCCATTTCGCCCTTCATAATATTAAACATGTATTGTCTTTATATTCCTTTAAAAATGAATTTTATTGTCTATTGGATGCCTTTATATACAGTCATTATTTTCCCCCTTTCTGTGCTGTTTTAAAATCCTCTCCAGTCTACTGGACCCTTCTGGGGATTTCTAGTGAGGAATCGAGACCAAGAAGTGCCAAAATTAGACAAAATGAAAGCACAAAGCAGATGGGGAAGGTCCTCTCTGGCAACAGTTGCAGTCACGTTGCGATGTATTAATAAGACACTCTGACACATTTCAGTGAATTATTGTGAACAACTATATTACAGCTGGATTACTTAGAATCCACAACATGACCAAGGAGAGGTGAGAAAAAGAACTTAGATGTTTAGATGTTGCTAGCAAACAGAGAACTAGACAAAAGAGAGAAAGAAAATCTTACTAAGCATTCTACAGATGCCCATCACTGTCTGGAAGACAGGATTGGAGAAGCAGACCCGGAGCCTCAGCGTAATGCCGTTGGGCAGACCCAGTCTTAAGGGCTTGTGCTGGGGCATGAAGACCAGCTTGGCATCAGCGTGGATTCCATATTTCTCCAGAGTCCAGGCTGTCCGCAGCAGCCACCGCTGCTTCTGCTCCCACCACAGCGCATGATCTGACCAGTCCTGTTTGATCTCTGCAGAGGACAGAAACAAAAGTCAGAGTTAAAGAGTCAAACTATTCAAGAAACTGAACCTAGTTATCTTTACTTTAAAAAAACTCTAATTTACTTATTACTGTGATGGACATTGGATATTTTAAATGGCATTTTAACTGAAAAATAATGCATTTTAATGGACTTTTTTATGGTTACGTTTAACATAAGCCACGGAGTGATTTTTTTCTTTTCTTTTTCACCTGTAAAACTTAAAAGTGGTCCCTGACTTGTTGAACCATTCTACTCACCTTTAATCTTTTGTAAATATAATTAAACTGTTTATCACCTATATTAAGCAGCCATAGTGTAGTGCATTTACTACTGAAATTTACTACTAAAGAAACTATGATTGTAATGGATAGTGGTGTATTTGACTGTGTTATTGAAATATGTTCACCTATTTAATACCCTATCTGCCTACTCATTTTCATTATATTACTAATAAAATGAATACAGTATAATATACAATATTATTGTTATTGTTGAACACTTTACTAGATACTATGTCTACCTCGTCACGTCATGTCCTGTCTCTCAGTTTGCTCTCACCGCCAATGGCTACCTCTCTGGTTCTGCTGGAGATTTCTTCCCGTTAAAAAGTAGTTTTTCCTTCCCCCTGTTGCCATGTAGTTGCTCATAGGGGGTCCTGTGAGTGTTTGAGTTTCCTTCTAATATTTTAGTGTTTAGTTTTCACCTTACAATACAAAGTGCCTTGTGGCGGCTGATTTGGGGCTGTATAAATAACATTGAATTGGCACTGAATAAAATCATACACGGCGCATCATGAAGACGGGAATGGGTTAGCTAACTGGAAGGTAACAAAACGCAACTTGCAAATAATGTCGTGTTTTTGTTTAGTTTAAAAAATGTATTAGTACTTTAAATATTTTACGCGTGTGAAGTATTTTAGGATTCGGGGGAGTTAGTGTAGTTAGTGGATTGCATCGTAGCAGTGCTTATGTTCCTTATTACTAATTAAATATTACAAATTAATCATTTTAACATTTAATTAGTGATATATATATCTATATATATCTATATATATATAGATAGATATAGATAGATATATAGATATAGATATATAATTGTTTTTCTATGTTTGGAGGAACACTGCTATGACACACTATATAAATTCTTCTTTGTTTAAAGCTAACCCCAGCTCACCGCATTTGTGAACTAATAATAATCTGCAGCTGACATTAAGGCATTTTTTGCCCGGAAACGATTTGTAAGCGCAATTGGTGAGTGTTTCTGTTGCATTTCTTAATCTTATCGCAGGAATTACGCCGACTCTGTGGCGCAACGGTAGCGCGTCTGACTCCAGATCAGAAGGTTGCGTGTTCAAATCACGTCAGGGTCATTTCTTTAAACGTCAGTTTTGATGCACCCTCAATTATCCAGGTAAAGATAATTCACTTCAGTCTCGAGACTGTAAGAAGTCACAAACCGTTTCTCCCATTGAAAACACTACGTTCAGATGAACAGAATGAACTTTTTGGGATACCCTCAAAAGTTGAAAGCTCAATATTACATTTGTAACTAAAACAGCAGTCTTACATAAGGATCTATTCTGGTAACAGATCCAGGTTTTGCTGAACGTTTCCTACTGTTTAAAATAAACTTTAAACATTTAAGGTTTTACATTTAAGAGACTGACAGGGGTGTTAAGATAAATATGATGAATATGCATTAATCATTTTTAAAGAGCGTAAATGTGTGATGAAAAGTTAAGTTAATGATGTTATAACAATAAAAAAAATTAGTTGTTCCTCTCAGACTGGCACTTTGCATTGACTCTAACCTAAGAAAACACCTACCTGTCTGACTCTGTGGCGCAACGGTAGCGCGTCTGACTCCAGATCAGAAGGTTGCGTGTTCAAATCACGTCAGGGTCATTCCTTTACCCTCTGAGAAGTTTTGATGCACCCTCAATTATCCAGGTAAAGATTCACTTCAGTCTCTAGACTGTAAGAAGTCACAAACCGTTTCTCCCATTGAAAACACTACGTTCAGATAAACAGAATGAACTTTTTGGGATACCCTCTTGACTTGAAAGCTCAATATTACATTTGTAACTACAAACAGCAATCTACCTCACCACAGATGTTTTCCAGTATTATCAGACTGACAGCTTGCAGTGAGTTTGACCTGAGAAAACAACCACCTGTGAGACTCTGTGGCGCAACGGTAGCGCGTCTGACTCCAGATCAGAAGGTTGCGTGTTCAAATCACGTCAGGGTCAATTTATTTACTTGATTCTGCTCCTTATACTAAGGTTTAAACTGCTCTTATGTGACCACTATCAAACAATTGTAGACAATAGCCAGGTTTGCTTTCAGTACGTTTCCACATGCTTCATGCTACAAACAGTTTATTCATCAT
>VUQR01017903.1:83144-94054 GCA_015108515.1 Hemichromis elongatus | reverse complement strand
CGTAAATGTGTGATGAAAAGTTAAGTTAATGATGTTATAACAATAAAAAAAATTAGTTGTTCCTCTCAGACTGGCACTTTGCATTGACTCTAACCTAAGAAAACACCTACCTGTCTGACTCTGTGGCGCAACGGTAGCGCGTCTGACTCCAGATCAGAAGGTTGCGTGTTCAAATCACGTCAGGGTCAATTTATACTAAGGTTCAAACTGCTCTTATGTGACCACTATCAAACAATTGTAGACAATAGCCAGGTTTGCTTTCAGTACGTTTCCACATGCTTCATGCTACAAACAGTTTATTCATCATGATGTGATTTGAACATGCAGACATGCTACTATCCTGCCACAGTACCAGACATAGATCATGTAGAGGTTCACTATCAGACCTTTTACCAAATTTTATACAAAAAGTGGCCACAGTAGCCACTTTCTTTTCCTAAATGACTGCAATATTATAGCACCTGTTAATGTTTTTCCTTATTATCTGTCTTGATACACAGTTGTGGTCAGAAATTCACATACACTCAGTGACAGCTTCGATCTTCTTTCACACACTGGCAAAGTGGTGACACATCTGAATAACACAACTGGAAAGGTCCTTGAAATCTGCAGTTGTTTAAAAATGGACCCAAGGACCTTCCCAACTTGTGTAAATCTACAATTCTCCTTCTTTAATTGCAACACTTCTTTGAACTTGGACTTGGACATTGGTCAGTCCAATGACTGCAATCAAAAGGTCCTGTTTCTTTTTGCTGGCAAGTTAATTATGATCACTAACAAGAACATAACCATCGTTGTCAAGTTAAAAGACATTGACCCCGTGTTGACCAGAGAATATCCAAACTAAACTTGTTTTTTTTTAAAAGCTGTTAAAGACATATACTGTACAATCATTCCACCCTGGAAAAAGGACAGTTCAAAGAAATTATTAAAAAAAACAAAATTACCACTATATTTATGTCCACAGTAAGTTTATGTAAACTTCTTACCATAGCTGTATATCATGTCATAATCATAGATGTTCATATTAAACATTCACCAGGTTTCATATAATGAGATCAGCATTTTTATAGGTAATCCCTGTAAGATAACGCTCAGGCTTCAGACTTTTTTTTCCCTGGTCTTAGATATGTACGATGTCACTGAGAGCCTCCATCCATCCATTTTCTTTACTGTTTGTCCAGTGCAGGGCTCATCTGGGCTGGAGTCTGTCTCTGCTGTCACAGGGCTGTGTAGTCTATTGCAGGGCTAACACAGTGAGACGTTCACACTTACGGCTGATTTAGAATCACTAATTGACCTAGTGTACGTCTATTTAAGAACCGATATGCATAATAAGGTCATGTCAGGTAATTAAAATTAAAAACCCAGTTACCTGGAGTTCAAACCATCTTTTTGCAAATGACAACCAATAAGAAGGAAGTTGCCTTAAGGTAAGAGAGAACGCTATGGGTTAAAAAAAAAAATTGTAGATAGTGGATAGACTGAAGGGCAGCATCAAGGCCCAGTAGAAAGTGCATAAGGAATATTTTGAATAAGAGAAATCTAGAGCTAGTAATGAGTGTAACAGATGTTTTTTAAATACAAGTTTTAATAAAAAAGATTTAAATATATTGTGTGAATACAGCAGAGCGTATTACACTAGTAATGGTTTATAACAAAGTTACAAAACATGTTTTAATAATGCGTGACTTATGTTGATTGAATGCATGCATAGCCCTGCTTGCTATTAAATGATCAATTCGCCTGAACTTTATTTATAGCTTTGTTTCCTCACTTCTTCCACATTTGCGTCTAGTTAATTTACATTTATCCTCTCTGAAACTAAAACAGCCTCATGTGATTGAGCTGTGTTGGTTAGATCTTGTCTGCATGATCAGTCCAAGGTAATTGGTCTCACATTGACAAACTACTCGATGAAACATATGTTTAGACTGATTTTGTATTTCTTGCTGAAAGCAGCAGAGGAAGAAGGGAACAAACTAAAATTGAAAACACCTAGCAGATGACAAAAGAAAAAATAATAATAAGAGCAGTTCAGAGGACTTGTGACACACTGTGTGCTGAATAATTCATTCAGTTTTCTTGCCTTAACTATGCATTTGTAATTTTGTTAACTGTATGTGAACTCTTGTGTGAATATGTAAATTACGATGCTAACTTTAGTCTGAAGTGTGACTGAGAGGAAGGCAGAGCTACCCACGTGTCTTTTCCACCAACTTGAGGATAACCCCTCCGATGTGAAGGTCAGAGGCCACGCTGATGGTGACGGGTGGGGCATCGAGCCCCAGGTCCTCCACCGTGACTGACAGGTCCCACGCTGCCATACTGGAAAAAAGCGAGTGTGGGATAGTGAGAAAGAAATGCAGGAGATAAAGCCTGACAGAGCACAGTGACAGATAAACAGACAAACACGGAGGGAGTAAACAGCTTTATCGACCTCCTCCATCTTTTATGTGATGGATTATGGGTGACAGATGCCTTGTGTTTCTGTTTATTTGTCCTTGTTGTTACATATGTGACAACAATGACAAAGACAATGAAAGAAGACATGTAATTAACTTTCCTTTGTTTCTTCACCACATTGATCAAACTGTGAAAAATCAGCTCCGTGAGACTGACATAAAAAACTGTTCACTGGGAGTGTTAGGGTGAGAGTGAGCAATGATGCTCGATTTAAATACATCTAAGTTTTTGCAAGACATTTAAAACTCTCTTAAAGGAGATAATCACATGTAAGAATATTACAAAGTACTTTATGAGGAATAATTTCATATTTATTACTCACAAGTACATAAAAATGATGAATATATGCATTAAACATTTTTCAAGAGGGTAAAAGTGTGATAAAAGTTGAGTGAGTGATGTTATAACAATAAAAAAAATGTAATTTAAAAAGGAAATCCAATAGCTTTGGTAATATAACACTTCCTTCTGCATGTCAGGGCATTTAAAATATTGAATGAGACAAAGGGAGGATATTTGACCTGCCAATCACACTTTGGCCTATCAGAGAAAACCAACTTTAACATAATACTGCACAACATGACACAGACTTGCACGTATAATGGATGGGATGTCCACTTTGATGAGCATTTCCTGTTTTTGACTTAAACTATCACCATGGATGCACACTTCCGCTTTCTGACCCGCCCAAAGTGAGAAGTTCATCCCCTGTTAAGACAGTGTCCTTCTGCATATGTATGAAAAGTGGAAGCCCACCTTGAAGATATAGCATTTAAGTACTGAAATGTGTCTGAACTTTTATTTAAGATCAGCTAGAGACAAGATAATGCATAAATAAAAGTTTCACACCCCCTGTACCTCTACTTTGGCCTACACTTTCAATATCTGGATAATATCTGGATAAGTCAATTTTCCATCTGTGTGACCACTTCATCTTTTTACATTTCATTTCATGAAGTGATCAAAGTAAATACATGACCTCAGATGTGTGTTTAATAGAGAAGCTTCGTATACATGCACGCATACCTACACGCCCTGTCCTAAACTCGCTCTGTCCTCATGCTGTCACACAAACACACACTTTAAAGGACAATACCGTCAGTTTCCCGCGTCCAAGGTTTTGAAAAATGGAAACTGGGGACCTCCTGTGCCTCAGTCAAGATCTCTGAAGAAGTTTCCCAGGTTTTCTGTGAGAAGGTTTAGCAGTTTTGTCTCTCTTGGGTTGTGGTCTGTGCTACTTGTGTCACCGCTGCTTGTTCCTTTTTTTTTCTTTGTCAGTTTCCGACAGGCGGAAATGTGAAAAGGCTCTAACATTTTTCACTGACAGGCTGTGGGAGTGACACATATAAGGCAATTTGGGTGTGCATAAATATGTTATATTTGTCTGCTGAGTAATCGGCAAAAATGTCATTTTAGAGTGTGAGTTATGAGTCCTATACTTTAGTAGCAGCCTATGGACCTTTTACTGACATATCAGACACAAACCTAAACAATGAAATTTTTGTGCTGCACTAGTAATAAAAATTGGTGCATTCAAAACCAAAATTCATTGTCTCTTGTCTAACATTCATAACGATAATAAGGAGTTAATTGTTTTTAATATGGGGAAGGAACCTTTATACAATGATCTAGCCTTGCTGTAACTACAGACGGTTTTTTTTAATCCGCTAGAGGGAGACCAAATACGGACATATTCTTCCATACAAGCGCATAATATTAATGTTGCTTTCAGTGCGAGATGGCTTTTAGAGAATCGGCGAAAGTGTGGATTTTAAGTCAAGTTTATTTCGTAGGTTTTATGTTTTAATTTATGTTGTTCTGCTACTGCATCCAAAACGGCTACTTTCTGGAAACTTCTTGTTAAGATACATACTTGTATTAATTATTTTGTGGGCTGTAGCCGGCTAGCGTGTTCTTATCATGTAACGTCAATATTTCCGACAGTCATGAAGGCGGCGCTCTCTTGTGGTTGACGGTTTCGACTCTGCCACTGGAGTCGGGGTTTTCGCTCGGTGGGAACTTGAAAATAGAAACACCCCCAGCTGTGTAGTCTACGTACTTCAGATGTCACAGCATAACTTGTTCAATGACACCACTGAAAACCACATTACAATTCACATTTTTACAGGTACTCATTTGGCGGCAATTAGCAGGCTCCCCTCATAAATGGTACGGTCCCATCTTAACTTCCCAAACAAAAATGGCACATGAGTGTTTGTGAGGTGTGTTGATAACGAAAACGAAACAACGAAGTGTGGTCGACACTGCAAGCTGGAAAGCCGTAGCAGCACGAGCCGTTAGTTTCCTCAGACATGGCATTGCAAATATCGGCTCGAATTTCCCGTATCAGAGCTCTCCCGTACTACACCGGCGGCCCTCTGTCCGCTGTCAGTGCTGACACTCAGAGTGTCGGTGTCAAGTTCAAACATATTTTAACTCCTGGAAGCCCCCAGCTGGGAAGGAGGCCAGCAACAAGTGCTCCCCGCGGCCATATTAACGCTGTCCGACGAACGGACAAGTTCTCAACGATAACACCACTTTTGTGGTCCAGCCGAGGCACCCATACCTCCTTACCCCAGGTGAACAGAGGCTGGCTGGGCAAATTCGCTCTCGGTACCGCTTTTGGAGTGAGCACAGCGGTGCTTGTCCAGTTTCTCCACACCGGAACTTTCATCGCCATGGCCCTCAAAATTGACCTCGACTCTGATAAGAAAGACTGGAAGGAAACCAAGGGTGAGAGAGTTCAGTGACAGAGGAGAAGATTTTAATTTCAGTTTACAACACTTAACCTGCAGGGTCTTTGAAGCGTGTGTGCGGTCACGTGACCACCAGAACGTGTCCAGCTGTTGTCACAGGGGAAAAATAATACAAATAAAGCAATTCGTGGTAACAGATCAGAGCTGAAAGTTTCAAATTACACATGTATTTCATACACATTATACTGTTTATAAAAAATTCGGGTTAATAAATAAAATAGATAAATAATAAATATATAAAACACACCAATATTTTTTAATTAACTAGTAAATGCTTAAATATGCGAGTAATGTTGTAAAATTAGAAATTACAGAATGAAACTGACTTACTGCTGCCTGAAGTTGTAAGCTTGTGAAAAATTTCATGCACTATTTAATTTCCTTTATAAAACTGTGGTCAGAAGTTTGAATACACTCATCATGGGCATGAATGCCATGGTCATTTTGGGCTTTATTTTATTTTTTAAAATTTAACTGTTGTTTTTTCCAGGATGGAATGATGGCATTATTCTAACTGGATATTTGACCACTCTTTCTGGCAGAATTTGAGTTCATTTAAATTGGATTGTGTTCAGTCACAGAGCTGGAATTGAAGTATTATCCTGAAATTTTTAAATGGGTTGAGGCCAAAACTTAATGGAGACATATCTGGACAACTCCAGATTCCATACTCAAAAGACTATATGCAGGTACAAGTTTTCTGGATGTGTCACCTCCTCTCAACTGGAAGAAGACCTAAACTGTCACTCTCAGTTGAGAGGAGATTGGTTAACTACAACCAGGAGTCACAAAGATTCAAGTAGTTGATGAACTGGAAACTGCTGGAACACCAGCATGACTGAGTTTTACATTGTCATGGACAATTTGCTACTGCCCACACGGACAGGTCAAAAACCTTTTGGAGAAAAGTTTTTCTCAAAATCTCAGTGGTCAAATATCCATTAAGTATTGTTGATGTCTGCTCAAAGTGCAAATGACAAATACATTTGATGTTATATGTTGTTGTCAGATGACTTACTGCCTGTTCTCTTTATTTAACTTTTCTCTCAGCTTACCTGCTGTCTCTGAGCATAGAGGACAGGCGTCAGTACTACAGGACAGATGACCCCAAGCCACTGGATGAGATCTCAGTGTGGACTCCCACTGCAGGTTAGACCCTCAGCATCAGTCACAGTTAACTTCCTGTTCACACAGTGAATAGTGGTAGTGGTGGTAAGGTTTTCCAAGAGGCTGGTTTCAGATCATTTATAATTATGTATGCACAACATTCAGCAAAAATGCAGTCTGATTACAAACGTCAATGTTTTTCCTTCTGTTCTTATGAGAAAAAAAAAAGCTGCCCCACACATGCCTGGCTTTTAAGAGACAATGATAGGCAGTGTACCCAAACGCTGTGAGGGGGAGTCAGTTTTTTAGAAATGCAACAATATTTTGTTTTGAATTAGCTTCAGAGATTTCAGTGCACATTATTGTATTATTTAACATTATATAGTTGTATTTAGAATGATGGATTGAGGTGGTGATCTTCAATATGATCTTCAATATGGTGTGTAGCAAGAACTCACATCTTTTTCAAGTCTGAGGTTGTGATCCTCAGCCAAGAAAGGGTGGAGTGTTCACTCTGAGCACTCTAAGTCAGCGAGGAGTCGCTGTCTCAAGTGGAGGAGTTTAAATATCTCAGGATGTTGTTCACAAGTGAGAGGAGAGTGAGATTGCAGAGCGTTAGCTTGTCTGTGAGCTTCCCCTGAAGGTTGTGGCTGGGCTTCCCCTTAGTCATAGGGCGAGGGCCTTGGTCATTCAGGAGGTGCTACTCTACACTGAATAGAGCCAAGTCAGATTGTTTGATGGTTTGGGCAACTGCCCTAGGATGCCTCCTGATCGCCTTCTAGGTGGGGTATTTCAGGCACGTCCTGCCGAGAGAAGGCCTTGGAGCATCTCTGTTTGATATCTCCATGGATGGATGAATGGTGGAGGTCATACATTTGAAGGGTAACTATAATCACCAGAGCTCAACCCACCTTTGCTCCTTGTAGAGAACTGGGACTGATTAGACATGATCTCCATCTGCATGAATCGATGAAATTCAATACTTTTAAATGATATTTAGTTTGGTGCTTTGATGAAGGTTGTGGAAACTAATAGTTTTTAGTTCTTCAATGTGTTTGTTTTAGGTTCACTTTGCTCTATAAAGGCCTCGAACAATTAAATGACAGACTCCTCTTCTATGAATCTGTACCTCATACTGTAGATGCCAGATGACAGTCACTTAAGGATTTATTGCCTTCCTGGCAAATCATTTAATTACACACTTATCTTGTGATCTTCTACAAATGGTGGCAGCCTTTTTCAAGAATTGTTTAGGAGGTGATGTTTTATGTATGCGGTGAGCTACATATGTATCCATTGTGCTGATTCACCCGGTATACAAACCTGGTCCTGAGACTGTTTGTATGTCTCATTATCAGGGGGTTCGCAGCCATCTCACTACCCGAGGAATGAAAAATTGGACCAGAAGATTTCCCTTTATAGCGGCGACATCACCAAGCTTGAGATAGACGCTATAGTCAATGCAGGTATGTGTGTGTGGCTATGTTTAAAGCTTTGTTTAATTGTCTATTTTCACACAGAACAAAATCAAAAGTAATTAAAAATAAATTGATGAAGCTTAATTTTATTTTGCTGTTATTTGACTAAAAATAATGGCTCGCAGTGGTGTACAGATGAAACCTGTGCAAAAGAATAATGTGAAGAAGAGCCAGTCAGAGGGAAACATGAGAAAGGATTATGTTTTTAAAAGCTTGGTGCCAAACCGAGTGCCGCCTCCAATCCGTTTGCGCATTGATGTGCATACATTTAGCAAGGAACACCTGTGAGGGAGGTTCGCGCTGTGATTATGGGTATTATGTTTTCTCAGTGTGTGGGAGATACAGCTACAGGGCTTTATATGGTTAAGAATCCTACTGTGAAGTTTTCTTTAAAGTGCAGTACAAAAGAATAAAAGAATAAAAGAACAACAGAACGGCTGAGAATCAGAAGATTTGCTGAGTCGCTCCCTGGAAACTTTAAAAGTAGACAAAGAAACACAAAAGCAGAGCTAGCATTCATCTGAAGTCTCCATGCTGGAAGAATTATGGACAGACTGCTTTGATATATGTGAAATTCATCATTGTACCCCATATGCTTTGTTTGTTTATGTAGTATCCCCCAGCTGTTTGGTTATGAACACTGCTTCTTTTAATGTCTGTGCACTGCAGAAAGTGATTATTTTCAACACCAACTGTTGATATGCTGCATGCTTCTGCTGGACATTGGAAATGGCCTTGCTGGCTGCAGTTGGCCTATGAGCAAAAAGGTTGACATTTACCCATGGCAGTGACTGATGTTTATCTGCTTCGTCAGATCAGTTTTGCTTTGGGTAAATGTTCAGCAGTAGTACGATAAAGAGCTGGGAGAGTCTGAAATGTCTGAGTTACTGGAACAAGAGGGGGAATAAATAAAAATAAACAACTATAGACAGACAATAAATACAAAACAAAACTTAGAAACCACTTTTATAATGGTAATGCTGTGAACCAAATTATATTTTATTTTACTTAATATTAAATTTATTTAAAAACGGACTAGCTCTGGATCAAGAGAGACAAATATCTCCATTCCAAAACTACTTACAAATATTAAATTATAAATAATCTTAAGCTATATCTAATCAGCCAATCAAACGGCAGAAATCCAATGCATTTAGGCATGGTTGAGAAGTTAAACCTGAAGTTTGGACCATGAGAGTACCTCATTACTGTCATTCCTATCAGCCCAGAACTGAAACTGAGGCTATGATTCATCCAGGCTCATCAAAATAGGATAATAAAAATTTGGAAAATGTTGCCCGGTCTGATGAGTCTCCATTTCTACTCCGACATTTGGATGGTAGGGTCAGAATTTAGTGCAGACAGTATGAAACCGTGGATCTTGTCTGTGTTATAGTTCAGTTCAGGGTGTTTTTTGGCAAATGTTGGGTACATTAGTGCCAACTGAGCATCTCTGACAAATGCTTCCAGCACCTTGGTAAATCTATGCTACGAGGAATTAACGGAGTTCTGAAGACTAAAGGGGGTCCAATTCAGTACTAGCGAGGTATACCTAAGAAAGGGTACAGTGAATGTATATCAAACTCTTAAAACCTTTTTTCCTCAAATTACTTATTTCCTCCCATCACTTGTTGTTCTCAGGTTTTAGATTGTAGTGACCATTAGATGGAGCCAGAAGCCACTTGATCCAGTCAAGACTTTCTTTTTCCCACAAGGCTGTTTGGGCATGTGGGGGAAATTTAATCGGTGTCTTGGCACTGGTGATGCATCGGGGGAGAGTGAGGCAGGCCAGCATGCCTAAATGATGCTTGATGATGAGGCTTTAGCAGAAAATGATAGATTTTCACTGGCAGCTGACTGTCAGCAGGTGCGCGCTGTGCCAGCATCCAGTGAATATTTTGATCGTTGACTCTCATAGTTCACAGTGTGACTGCTTCTGTTTGTGTGTACTTGCAAGTAATTATACATGCATCTGCCTACAAATGTTTCAGTAATTATGTGTGTATACTGTAAGTACCGTCTCTGTGTTTCTGGAGAGGCGACTTTGTATTTTACAAGAGCTTTTACAGAGTCGTGGGATGCAAAGTAGCACAGAATTAACAAGAGGAAACAGCTAGTAAAGTGTCATTTAGCGGAGAGGACGAGGCAAGGTGATGAAGAAAAACCTCGGCAACGCCAGAGGAAACATGACTGAGAGATGGAGCATGAGAGAGTCAGCACACTGAGTGACAAAAAGCAAGAGGGGAGTCTGGAGGAGTGAAAAGAAGAAGATGAAAGAGACACAGGAAGAGGACACAGGCTAGTATTTAAATCTCAGACTGCATTGCCATGGCAACAAGCAGGTACAGGGTACCCTCAAAGGAGCTTTGGGCGGCAGAGTCCGATCATCCTTTCTGCCTGACTGATTGGCTGCCCAGCTGACTGTCTCCGTGGTCATTTTGTTGACTAAGCTGCTGACCTTTTCTCTCAGTGACTAACTGATTGACTAAGAGGCTTTGAGTGATGCCAGTCGCACTTAAAGAAATATGACATTAAAATAAAAGGAAACAGCGAGCAGACATCGAGTAAGTTAATTACACTCATTTTGGAAATTGCAAACTTTCCACTGTTGCAGCAAAGCTCTGACATCAGAAACCGGAGCGTGCGGTTTTTGACATGTGGAGGGGAGGGTTGTGGATTTTCTGTGGCTGCTTTGAAAGGCCTTGAAGCATCATTTGGCCCCTAAGGCAGCAAACATTCAATTGAAGCCAACTGTGGCCAATTATACGCTATACTGGCAGGCTGGTAAGGTAGGTCGGGAGGGTGGGGGCCTCCAGGCCTGGCTGGTGGTTAGCAATTGATTAGACACTCAAACACACACACACATATGCACAAAGAGAGGCACAGGTTTGAATTTCACGTGCTCCCTTATCTTGTTTCATTCCCTCCCTTCCTTCTCTCCTTTCCTCAGTCAGCACTCGTTGATCAGGTAAACAGGGCGTTGCAGGGTGGCGCTGGTTGTCATTTGTGTCTCTCTCAATAAAGATTGGATTTACAGTAACTCTCCACTCCTCCTTCCCTCCTCCTCCTGTCCCTCCCTCCCTCTCTCTTTCCACACTTTTAC
>VUQR01017903.1:59396-73359 GCA_015108515.1 Hemichromis elongatus | reverse complement strand
TTTGCAGTATTGAAACAGTGATGCACTTTTGTAAACTGTTTATATCGAGAGTTATATCCTTTTTTGTAAAGTATTTGTAATGTATATATATATGTGTGTGTGTGTGTGTGTGTGTGTGTGTGTGTATATATATATATATATATATATATGTGTGTGTGTGTGTGTGTATATATTTATATATATGTGTGTGTGTGTGTGTGTGTATGTAAGTTAATGATGCTGATTAGATTCACTGTTTGAATTCTACCTTTTGTAGTGTCTAGGGTTTGGAAATCAGCTGCTCACATTACATATAATCCCGTTAAAATAACAACAAATGTCAAGGTAGCAGCACAGGTCAGCTGATAACAGTCTGTACACAAAGAAAAATCTATTTGAGTTCACAGCACAAATTACTATGTGACTTATTTTTGAGTTAGACCTTGCTTTAAGGTGTAGTCACACTTTAAACTACAAATTCCTGCTCTATGAGTCTAGAATCTCCCTCAGATTCTTGGTTAGATCCAGTTTGCTTGTCAGGACAGTTTTAACAAAACAATGTGATGGCCAAAACGCTGATTAGTGGGTGACATCTTGTGTTTCTATCCATTGTGTAGATACATTTTGTGTTCTTAACACAGTTTTGGCAATAAATAATCATAACTAATTAAACCATAAAAAATTTAAACAAAGGGGAAAAACTCATATACATGTGTTATTTATGAAGTGTTTAATACCACAAAACTTCATCAGAAGTATGCGGTTGTGGTTTAATCAGATCTGATTGACACCATATTTTTCCAGGGCAAAACAAGCAGCAGAGAAATCTCTCTGGGGAAGGAGGGAGGCTTTCAGGGCATTTGAAGCCTTCATGTAGTCATATTAAAGGAGGCAGACGCTGTGCATTTTTATTAAACTCATATGCTGGGATGACTCACACGTCGTGCTTTAATTGGCCTTTCTGGACAGTCGGAACCAGCAACATTTTCAGACCTGCGTTCAGTTTTGCTGAAAGACGCTTTCAGTATTCTTTTTGAGGCGGCTGCTTTCGAGTGTTTACATTAGCAGAGGAAGGCAGCATTACTCTTCACAATTAAACTGTTATTAAGAAGAAAAAGAGAATAATAAAGATCTGCAGAGGGATGTAAGAAGTCTTTTCTGCAGCCAAGTGAGTTTTATTGCTCAGGACTCTCAGGAAAGACTTTAGCCTCTAATATGTGAAATCTTTCAACAGTAATATTACATTTATTACTGATCTCCTGACAGCTGACCAAAATGTTGCTAGTAATTTAAATGATCACTTATAGTTCTCTCTAGCAGCAATTCCAGTGGCAAACCTGCTGGCAGAAATTTGATAGGATCTTAAAATTGCTTGTGAGCTCATTTGGGACAAAAAAAAGACCAAAGGTGAAATTGTCTACCGACCTGGAGCTTGAGGAAAGAGGCGAGGCTTTGCCATTGTTAAGGGATTACTGCCTGTCAGCCCAGTGGTGTCCATTTGTATGCTTGTGCACCTCGTCCTATCGGGCCAAATGGAAGAATATTGAGTTTTATTTATTTCCTTTTTTACAAATTTTTCTGGACAAACCAATCAAATCAGCGCTTGGTTATGTTGAAAATGATTAAGATATCTAGCTGGTGGGTCAACCTGTCTCTGAAGAATTATGATTTATCATATGATTGAAAGTTTCCAGCTCCAAAATGAAGGTAAACTGAATGTTAGGTTGCCAGCATACAATCCTGACTTCTCATCAGTGATGCAAGATTGCAGATTTAGGCAGTGGGCACGTTATGGCATTATCTGCACATATTGTTGAAATCTGGGAGCTCAGATATTTTTAGTAAGTTGTGTCAGACATATGGGCTTTTTTTTTTTAAATATTTCTGTGAAAAGGTTAAAGTCTTGAATCCACATTAACTGCCACATATGATACAAATATTCTTTGTTGCATGTAATACTAATACTAAAGCACTCATAAGCAAGTTGTATCATAGCATCACTGAATAGTGAGACTGCTGATTATGTGAAACGATGATAGGAGAAAGAACTGGGCATTGAAATATCTGTAGACAGGTGTCAAACTGCTTACAAGACACACTCATCCTAAAACATATTCCTGGACTCGGAGAGACTTCCTGTTGGAAAAACTTGATTTGTTTATTTTGTCACTTTTAAGTAAAAATCCAAACAAACTGGCCTGCTGGGTGAATATGTAAAATACTACCCTCATATTTTGGATTTTTGCGTTTATCTAACCTGGAAGGAAGTAGCAACAATCATCTCTAAAGACTTGAGCTTTAACGTTTGCTGAACTTTTACCTTTCTTTATCTTGGATGTACGCCAGATAGATTAAGCAATACTTTCTGAAGATCCCTCTGGCAACAAGCAAAAAAGCCAATAAAATTTGATGGCTTCAGGAAAATCGCCCTACTGCCACATTGTTCGTCAATACTGTCAAACATACACATACCTATACGGAGAATAGAATATGTCATCTGTGTAGGTAGAATTTGTGCTGTTTAAACTTTTGAGACAAACACGTGTGGCTTTGGTGTGAAGCATTTTTTTTATATTTACACATACAGTATTTTTTTTGAAAACATGCAATTTTGTTTTGACTTGTATTTCAAGTCTTTGCGGGATAAATTCACTCAATCCATTCAGTGTTTTCCTCTCAATACCTAAATTATTATTAGAGTAAGGAAGTAATTGATCAAAAATCGTAGAACAGGGATAACAAATATCGAAGATAAAAGATGACACATAATCTCTACAGAGACTTCTGAAAGTAACCCACGGTCTCTTCCAAGTCGGGCTCGCCTGTAAAACCTCCAAGAGGAGTCACTCTAACCAGATGCCATCTCATTTGACTCCCATCAACATAAAGAAACAGCCTTTTCATGCTCCCTCTGTATGTCCATGCTACTCACCCTATAGTATGACTTGGACGAGGATGTGTGTAGCTAGAATCATAAGGGTCAAGTAGTCATTCCTGTTATGCTTCTTTTAGGTCTGCTTGAGGCCTGCTGCCTGGGCTACATGTGCAGTTAGTAGAATTGTAAATTCTTTTCAGACGAATCCACGTGGTCACAAAAATTGGCAAGTCCGCGCGGACCCTCTTGCTCAACGTCTGGTGACACAATTTACATAACTCGGACCCTAGCGGACTCACAGACGGAAGTATAATCAAGGCCTTCGGCTGAGCCCAGCCACCCTACTGAGTAAACACATTTCGGCGTCTTGTATTCATGACCTCACTCTTTCGATCATTATCCAGATCTTATGACCACAGGTGAGACTTTCATTATGGATGGCTGATAGCATACAGATCCATTGATAAGTACACAAGCACAACTTCTCTCGGTGTGCACAGTATTCTTATATTACATAGTATTAAATCTGATATTTAATTAAAGGTTTTAAAGTAGTTCTTTCTTGGGGGGTTTTGGAAGAAAGTATTCAAAGTAATTTTATCCCTTTCAATTAGGATTATAGTAGTTTGTTACAATCTTTGTATTTTATTTTTTGGATTTTTACTATGTCTGTTCTTCTCATAGAGTCTTATAGAGGAAAGAAAACGGAGTACCAGGAACATTTAAATCCATTTATGTCTCTGGAGGAGATTTTCAAGATTTAAAGCAGTGGAGTCACATATAACAATCAGAAAAGTACTAACCCTGCACTGCTCCTGAAAAATATGGCACTGGGTTATTTGGTCTCTGCTGCTATCAGCTCATCAGCTCCTTCTTGACTGCAGACTGGTAACATAGCAATAAGTATTTCAGTATTTCACTGGGTGCTACAAAAAGGAGACAGCAAGTTAACCGATTACATCCACACACTCTTCATATTTCCTTAATCAGGACAACTAAAGATATTTATTGTGGAAGATGTTAATCAGCATAGATTGTTAGATTTTGCATTGTTCTTCCCCAGAAATGGCATTAATGCATATTTCATTTTCGGGCTTTAAAACATCTTAACAAATTTTAAATTGATTTTTTAAAAGTGTACAGTCAGGCTGTATAGGCATAATTGTTTGCATTTCTGGTTTTCCATGACTATAAAAGTGTTCCCTTTGTTAAATATTGGAGCCAGACTAGTAATCAGAGCGGCATTGTTGAGACTTTGCCTGTGCATCCAAATGTCTTGTCTTCTTGGGTGCTAAGGTTAAATGCTTGAGCAGTTCCAAAAAACGCACTGTAATTATGACCACAATCACCTGATGAATATTGTGACTGAGTTTATCAACCCTAGATGACTGCCGTTTTTCATTTAGACTTTTTCCATTAGGATTGAACCCTGTTTCACTGAAGCAGCTTTGCAAGTAATTTTTTACTCAAACCAAGACTCACAAGACTGAATGGGGGGAAAAATTAGATATGGAAATTAAGAACACATTGGGGAAGATTATCCTCATTGTAGGCGGTGATATTTGAATAATAAAGTATAATGCAGTCTGACAATACCCCTCCATTTTCTCTAATCTGTGTAATCATAGTTTAGTGAACAAAGTACAAAGCATGTATCATTGTAACCTCCAAAATGGGCTTTAAAGTAATCCTAAGTCCTCTTCCCTTCTCTTTCCACCAGCCAATACAAGGGGTCCTCATTGTCTGCTCATATGTCCTCATCACTGATGATGCTTTTGTCACATAATTACCAGCATGCACATTCAGAGAGTACAGGGAGTGCACACGGCACACACTGCACACAATTACCATCTTGTAATTGCGATCTATCAGGCGTTGTTGTGAAGCGGTGATGCACACGCTGTCGGCTGTGCTGCATTATCAGAGCTTAGGAAATGACAAGACTATTTATAGGAGCTCTTTATCCACTTATCCTGCTGTTCCCATTGTCCTCGGGTGCAACGGGCAGCTCTGGTTAAAGCTGGACCGACAGACGGGTTGGTCAGTCGGGTACTGCGGGACGTAAGTGTGTAAAAGTTTGGACCCCATGGTGAAATGATGTATTCTGCTATTCATTTAAGTAATAAAGCACCCCCTGCAGGAAACTTGTTGGTCCTTAACTGCATCATTAGGACTTCTTCTGACTCTTAAAACCCCCAAAACAACAAAAGAGCTAATATTTTATCATGACAGGCTCCTCTAAGCCACTCACTGACGGTATAAAATCAGGCTAAATGATTTAAGCTAAACAGGTTAAGGCTATAAAAAGATATTAAACTCTCCATTCTGTAATTCCCCTGTCTGAATAATAATTTAGAAATGGCAGTGAAGGGGAAACTGTGGAAGTCAAAACATTATTTGGAAGACCCATAAAACTTCAAGATAAAGATTTAAGATAAAACTGCACCTGAGCTGGGAGGGAAATGCCAAAACCAAACCCGTGGACAGCTAAGCATAACAGTGCACAGTTTATCGGTTTGGATTGTATGACCACCAGAGGCATAGGAAATACTGACAGGGGCAAATATCATGAATTGAGTCAACAAAGAGGTTGATTTCCGCAAAAGGGCAATGATCCAAAACGGAGCTCAAAATCCACCTTGAACTACTTACAAGAAACACAAGCTGAATCTTTTGGAGCATCCCTCTGAGTGACTGACCTGCACATCACTGAAGATCTGAAAATCAGTTGGGAGACCTTGGAAATGCTGTGTGTGCAAGGGTGCCTAAAAATATCTCAGAAGTCAAAGAGATCTGCATGGTAGAGTGGGTGAAATTTCCCAAATCAGGAAAAGAAGGACTCTTATCTGCTACAAAAAGTGTCTGGAGGCTGTGATGGCTGTAAGCGAGAGATACAAATTGCTTCCTTTCATGGAATAACTAACAGGGCATTAACATTTGAAGGAATGCTAATATTTTAATAATTTCTGTGTTTTCAGCACTTTTATTTACTACTTTAAACTTATACAATTAATTGTTGCTGATTTACTGGACTTGTGTACAAGCAACAGATTTATTGAGCTTTCAAACAGGCAATTTGTTCAACTGTTTCAGTTTTATCTTAATTATTTCAATTAAGGCATTTTGTTTTTTTTTTAAGGCCCCCGGCACACATCTGCTTTCAGAGCATGAGCCAGGATATTTCTTTGGTCAATTTTCTTTCAACACACCAGTGATCCAGTAATTAAAAAAAAAAGGGAACTATTTATCCATATAATTAAATGTGATGTTTGCCACCTCATGTAAGGTAAACTGAGAGGAAATTGTCAGCTGATATGCTCAAGGAAAAAAAAGAGGGATAAGAAGATGTGAAGGACACCGTGATGTATCTGAAGGACACTTGAATCACAATAACACTGAAGCGCTGAGAAGATTTATTACACCCTTTACTTAGTGTGTCTTCCAGGATCAACAGCTTTTATCAGTTTCGTGGTCTGCACACTCATGAGAAAGACAGTTACGTGTATGCATACATGCACTGTTAATGTGTTCATATATGTTTAGGTAATGGTGAGGTCCGGGCTCTGGGGAGGCCATTGTGTGTTTGATCTATCCAGTTTAGCATTTATAGCATTGGGATTGCTGTTACCAATCAAAGGTTTTCAGGCGGTACGGCATGGTGGATCAAAATCTGATAATATTTTCCTGCATACATAATACATTCAGTTTTAACAAGATCCCCAACACCATGACAGAGCTTTCACCGTGTTTCACAGGTGGCTGTAGACGGTCACTGTTGTGCCTTTCTTTTGATCTCTTCTATATATACTAATTAAAACCAATCGTTATTTGCAACTTTACTAAAAAATCAGTTCCCACTCTACATAAGTCAAGCTCTTATATGTTAGTACTGTAATCCAAAGCAACTAAGCACACAACTTTATTCCAGACATTGGTAAATAAGTACTTAGAAATCCTTGACTTGTTAAAAACCTCTACGTTCTGCATTAATTTTTCTTCCTTTTTTTATGTGACTTGAGATTGCCCCTTCAAAATAAAAGCAACAAAGTTCAAGTGTGAAAGTAGTATGTGGGGTCTTTGGTGTCTTCTGAGAATGGACAAACGGCATGATGTATGCTTATTTATGTTTGAAATATTCCATTGACCTCATATGGGGCCAGTCAGAGACAGTTGATCTGCTTTCTCAGTCATGATCGGAGGACACAGAATGTAAAAATCATATATAATCACCTCACACCAGCAACGTCATAATTAGTGGCAATAAGGAATTTGTGTTGTGTTGAATTTACCCTCATTAATTTGATCAGTGTGACCACGAGAAGTAATGGGATAGTGACTGGTGGACATCATGTGGAATTGGTTGTGCTGTTATACAGCACATATGTAAGACACGTATATAAACTTGAGTGACATCCCATTTGTAATCCAAATATGATATTGGTCCACCCTTAACAGCTGTAACAGGTTTCAGAAGCAGATTTATGAGGTCAGGCACTGATGCTGGACAAGAAGAGCTGGCTCACTGTGCAGGCCAGTCAAGGTCTTCTACACCAAACTGGCTCATCCATGTCTCTATGAACCTTGCATTGTGCACTGGTTTGCAGTCATGTTAGAACAGGAAGTACCATCCCCCAAATTGTTCCCACAAAGTTGGGATCACAAAATTGTCCAACATGTCTTGGTATGCTGAAGCATTAAGAGTTCCTTTCCTTGGAACTAAGGGGCTGAGCCCAACTCCTGAAAAACATTCCCACACCATAATCTCCCCCTCCACCAAACTTTACTCCTGGCACAGTGCAGTCAGACAAGTGCTGTTCTCCTGGCAATCACCAAACCCAGACTCGTCCATCGGATTGCCAGACAGAGAAGTGTGATTTGTCACTGCTATAATGGCGGCATGCTTTACAACACTACATCCAATCCTTTGCATTGTGCTCAGTAAGGCCTAGTTACCGCTGCTCAGATATGGAAACCCATTCCATGAAGCTTTGTATGCGCTGTTCTTAAGCTAATCTGAAGGGCGCATGAAGTTTGAAGATCTCTCCACAGAGAGTTGATGACCTCTGCACATTATGCTCGTCAGTATTGAGCACTCTCTGTGATTTCACATGACGTACCACTTTTATGATGAGTTAATGTTGTTTGCAATCACTTCCACTTTGTTATAATACCACCAACTGTGGAATATTTAGTTGCAAGGGAATTTTCACGACTAGACTTGTATCATCCTATGATGCTAAAATGCTGGAACTCATTGAGCAACTGAGAGCAACCCATTCTTTCAGAAATGTTTGTAGAAACAGTCTGCATAACCAAGTGGAACACAGAAATTCAATGACTTGGATAAGTGAATACTTCTGGCAATATAGTGTATCATAATCCAGCCTATGTTGTCTTTTTATTACTAGACAGCATTTTTTTGTATAGAGTAGTGATGACAGAAAACAACATGCAACAATACCCTTTATGCATCTGTTGCACGTAAAGGATTGCAACTTTTTAAGGCTGATTAATCTGCAGATTTCTATCTAATTTTATTGTTGATCAGCAAATAAAGTCTGAATAAAGGCTGTCTAGGTTAGCTCTTACACTTTGTATTGCTGCTGTCATTCTGTGAAGCCTCACTGCTCACACAATCAACACAGCAGAGAGAGAGCAGGTGCTGTGCCAGGAGTGCAAGATGTCATTGTAAAGCAGTATGATACTGTACATGGAGTTTTTGCCGTGCCTTAAAAAAAGAACTGCTGAAGGGGTGTTAAAAGAGGCTAAATGTAGTGACAAAGTGACCTCAGTGAGGTGAACGAAGTTTGAGAGACGCTGCACAAGCTGAGATCAGTTATAGTTCTTCATTTAACAACCCCCCCCAACGAAAAATATCCAAATCCTAAAATTGAAATACTGATAAATATCTGAAAATTTGAATATTTGGGTAGAGCCCCGGTATGCTTTTAATTTTTCACCTATTCATGCTGAGCTGGGGAATTTCTCCTCATTATTTTGCTAAATATTTGTTGTTGTCTTAGCTCTTTTATTTTCCAGCATTAAATAATGCAGCCTTGAACTGGGCAGTTACCTTTTAAATGAATGAAAAGTTCAGCTGCACATTGTGTGCTACACCTCTGGAATGATCACAATTCACTGTGTGGCATTTTCAACTAAGTAATGAATAATTTACTGTGCTCCAGGAATTCATTTATTTTTTGGCTGAGTTGTGTCTGCCTCTGCTGAAGAAATGCCGAGAGCCAGTACTCCAGAGAAATCACAAGTTGCCATAACTACAAGTGCTGAGGTCTCTGTGTAGTCCAGAGTGTAGCCCCAGAGAGGTGGGCAGTAAGCCGACCATGAATGACGGCTGAGAGCTGTGGAAGACCACATCCAGCAGGAGTCGGCTGCCTGAAGCGCCCTTTAGCCAGAGTTGTTCTTCTGCAGTGTTTGCTCGTGTGGGTTGAATGCCTGATGGGTTATCGTACGAGGAAAAGAAAGCTATCAATTATTCACTTAATGTCAGCCTGGGATAGATAATGAGGCAAATTGCACGACGACTACTTAAGGTTGACTTTAATTCTCTAGTTCTCTTGAATTTAGATGCTCTTTTTCCTCCTGACGGCAAGGTTACAAAAACAATCCTGTTTTCTAGGGGCTCATAATTAAGCTAAACTAAAAGACAAAATACACAGTGATAGGAAATTGAATAGAAGACAATTGGTGTACAAGGACAATTTGGTTATCTTTTTGCACATGCTTTGAGCGTGGTTACAGCTGAACTTTGCTTGGAAGACTTCTTTTTTCTTGTACTCCTTCTCACTAGTGGGGCTTTGCAGTAGCACCAAAGTGTCTCTCTCTGATAGACAGCCTAATTCATACAGTTGGTGTTTTCATAATCCCCCAGAGGCTGTCTTGGTGTGCTCTCTGTCTTGTTTATTCCACTGATGTCCTCTCCACCCACTGCTACCAAAGAAGCCAGACCACTGCAGCCTAATGTCTGTTGTTGTTGTTGTTATAGCGCTTCATCCCTCTGAGGTATCTCATTGGTTTCTAGGAGTGTATCAGTATAAAAGATACACACGAGTGTTTTTAATCTGGCCCCCCTGGGATCATTGGTCCCTTGTCAATTCAAGCTATACAAATGTGTATCCAATAATGAGAACCTTTAAAATTGATTTAAAACTGCTGTGTTTGTCATGAGTTAGTGTTTGTAAATCTGTGCACGTCTGTGGAGAGCTGTTTTCATATCCTGCAAAGATTTGAGGAAGAGAAGGTCTCGAGAGAGTTTTGCTTAACGAACAAAAAGTAAAATGGCTTTGTTAAAAAAAATCATCTAAGTGGGGAAAGGTGCTGTTTGGAGTCAAGCTGTAAAATGACTAAGGGTGAAAAAGAAAAACAGGAAAAAGAGCCTTTCCTGTTACGGTCACCAACATGATTTTTTTTTTCAATAAAAAACAATTTTTTTATGTTTGTTTGTTGCTTATTTGCTGTATACTAAAGCATTTTCTTTCCAGTGTATGAAATAGTTCTGCTCTGTCAGGTACACATGGTGTCCTTGACACATCAGTTTCATCAACACTGGATGCTGAAAGATTGGTTAAAGAGCAAAGTCCACATGAAAAACAAGCATTTACAGAATATCAAATAATCAAATAACCACCAACACTGAGCTACAATATTGCTCAAAAATCTTTAGTCACACCTCATTTCTTTATATTTGACTTCAAAGGAGTCACAATTTCTTATAATTTTTTAAGCGACTTTCAGTAATTGTTCCTCAGGGTTTCTGAAGCTCCTTAAAGGTTTGTGTTGGAAACTGGTTACATTTTTACTCATTTTCAATCCAGTCCTTGTACCTGACCATTATTTAAGCCACTTAACATTGACCTATGAATCATTCAAGCAGAAATAAGGTGCCTAACTCAAGGGATGAAGCACTGTTGTCTTCACATGTCAACTAAGCAAAGAACCAATTTTATAATTTACTATTAGGCACTTACAAGCAGCTTGTCACAAAAACGGATAGTTGAGTCTACAAAAAAATGTCAAAGATAAAATCCATGTGACAGGCATAAAATAGTTTATTTTTGCACCAACAAAGTGATTCCTAAAGAGCTATTAGCTGAAAACCTGGCACAATTCAGTGTGCAGTGTGGTCTGCGTTTCTCTATCTGTTTCACTTATTTATAGCTGGTTCTTTCTTTTGTACCAAAATCATGGCTAACAGATTTTTTTTCATATAAACACAACTTGAAGTGAATGATGATGTTCCTCTTTAACTGCTGGATGTTAAGAATTTCAACATATATACTTAAAAGATGATGAATTGTAAATCTCTAACTAGAAATCAGAGTGAGGCACATCAAATATTAAACCACATGTCTGGAACAACAACTCTTTTCAAGTCATGGAAATTGGACAAGTAGAGGGCAACAGAAAAAGTTGCAGGATTAAAAAAAACAAAAAAAACCCATCACAAATTCAGAAAGAAATTCAGCAGAGACCTGAGAGATGATCTCATTCACACGAATACTTTTTTCTTACACAGAGATGCTGTCTAACTATTCTAACATTCATTAGTAGATAACCTGCTCTACCCTGATAAACTGGACTGGAAATCAGTGGACGCAGGTCTCCTTGAGTGAAGAATCCAAAATTGAAATTTTCGGTTCAGATCAGAGCTACAACAGTGAGTGTCTAGCTATCTATAAAACACGGTGGAGGCTTCGTCATGTTTTTGGCTGCATTTCAGACATTGGTGTTGGGGATCTAATTTTGATGAACTGTGCAGTGCTATCTTAATTCAATCTGACAGAAAATAGTTTGGTGTGAAAATGATCTTGAACATAGCACCAATGCATTAAAAGCTTACTTGGATAGAAAAACACAAATTGGAGCTGGATGAGTTATTAATTAGCCTCCCCAGAGACCAGACCTGAACATGAAGTAGTGTAGGATCATCTTGACAGAGAACATGTTTGTTTATGTTTCCAGAAACTGCTGTACCTATTTCCTATTTAGAAATAAAAAAAATAAAGAATTTTTTGGGGGGACTTTTGCACAGTACTGTATTTTTCTTAAACTTCACACTCAGCTTGTTCTGGAAGTAGCTGCTGCTACAGCCGGTGAAGCTGTGGTTAGATCTTTGTGCCTTAACAACATTATTATGAGATCAAAGATACCGAAATGTGCCAGCTCTGATATGTTCACACTCAAAGCTTAAAGCATTAGGCACAAAAGTTGGCAGAAAACCCTAACACACACAAGTTAGCTTACCATTTTTAGATAATATGCTTTACTGGTTGTGGAGCTGTGATAACGAAATGTAGGGTCTTTTAGTTGTGTCATTTAGTTTGGCTCCAGCTCAGAGTGAAAGTTCAGTGAATGTTAAGGTTATTTGGCTGTTGATCTGGTGCCTTTTTTGTATGAAAGTAATTCTGGCAATGACCAATGAGAATCTGGTCTGATGGAGAGCATATAAAGCAAAAAAATAGCTGTCTGTTGTCCCTGAGACTGTGGCTCTAATTTGGCTTAAAAAATGAGCCCCTTCACAAATGAAATGCATGCTGAAAAATGACACGTACGTTGTGTGTTTAAGTGCAATACCAAAAGATCATTGACAAGCATTTGTATGTGATGAGTTAGAAGTAACGGGGCAGTTTGACTGTTGCCGTAAAGCCGGTGCATAATGGCACCAATGCTAAAGGACACCTTGTGCATATCTGTGAAACGCCAGCGGCTTTGACAACACAGCAGTACTTGAGGTCCTCTCATGTTTATATGTTGCATCTGTTCATGTTTTTCTCTGCCGTGCCCTTGACTGCTGCAAAGTCTGTCTGCAGACTGAAAGAAAATCTAAACTTACACATTCACCCGTGCAGGCCCTTTCTTTTCTCAGCTCTGCCTCAGTATTTGTAGAAACATTTGCATTCAAACTATCTGTGCCAAAAAGATTATGTTGTGGATTTGATTCGGTTGACTGTGCATGCATACATGCATTTCCTCAAACGCATGCATCGAGAGGAATACAGTGACCTTTTCGCTAAATAAGCTTATAAATGCACGCAAACACTGGAAGATAACTCGCGTTGCAGCTTTAAATCACCCGTGGCAGCACTGTTGTGAAGAAAATACTGAGCACGGAGTTTTAAATGCACCCGACCATTTTATTGCACATCAGTGAGTTGAGCCTGTTTGTTAAAGGAATAGAGGTCGCATAGTCAGAAATTAATTCAAATGAGAGGAAACTCAACGCACTGCTGTTGTGCTTCTCCTTACAAACCTTAACACGTGTTATATATATCTAACATATCTTAATAATTTAAAGCACAATTTATCCTCGCAAAGTAATTACTTTTGGACAGACGTACTAGTTGTTGTAACTTAATGGAAGCCTTCACTTTGATCCAATTTGTTACAGTGCAAGAATAAATTCAGCCCGAACAGATGCTTACCCCCAATCTTGGAGTATACATCTTTTTCTCGGGTGTAATGTGAGTTTGGATAATTAAACTGCAGGACTTGACGTTAGATAATGGACCGCAGCAGTGAAAGGCGTCCATAATGACTGATGAGAACTCGGGCCATTGTTGTTGAGAGCGCGGACGCCAAGATGCAGCCGCACACATCCAGACATATAATCACAGATCCTGTAGATAATCATATGAAGTCATCAGCACACAGCAAACCATTTCTGTCTACAGTATTTTTCTTTCAGACTCCCTCCTTCTCAAACACCCATCACAAGCAGTTACTCTAAGATGGACACTTATACACTCCCCCGTTCGTTATATTGATCCATGCTTACACAAGCATTAGCACTCACTTAGAATGAGAGGCATGTCTTCACCCAAACTCAGGAGCACCAACCACAAACACATCCATACAAATGTACGTATGTAGTTTCTCGTGTCACTCTGTGAAATACACACTTGAACTTGTCAGGATAAAAACATGCGTCCTTCCAAATGGAATCGGAGTGCATAGATGCTGATGTATTCACCCAGTGTGTGTGATTTAACGAGGCCTGCTCTATCTCGTCATATATCATGTTAATAATCTGAGCTTCCCATTGATTTTTAGTTTTTTAAGCCCTCCCCCCACCCACCCCCGTCCCCTCTTTTA
>VUQR01017903.1:45965-59376 GCA_015108515.1 Hemichromis elongatus | reverse complement strand
TTATTTGACATCTCCAGCCTTTCCTTCCGATTTGATGAACTCCACTCAGACGCGCGCACGCACACACAGAGAACTGACAAATCCGCTCTTCCTTTTAGAAGTCTTTATTCATCTGCGTAGAAAAAAAGACGACAGACCAATAAATGGAATAGCGTTTTGCACCCTTTTTTTATGTTTATACATAAGAGTGTTTTCATTATCACATCTGAGGGTGACACTTTTAAAGGAAAAGGATCTCTACACAGAATGAAAGGAAGCTTCAGTGCTCTTAAAAAAATGAAACAAAATAATAAAACAAATGCAAAAGAAACCCCTAAAAAACCCCACACCAGAGCTCTTCCAATATTACTGGTACACTGTAACACAGGTTGGAAAAGAGAAAAAGAGCTACTCAAAGTAAGACTTGGGTTTCAACACTTACAGGCTCTATCTATATCACCCCTCCCCTCTTCCCCCTTTGTTTTTCTCTCTCTACCTTCTCCTCTTCCTCTGTTAATCTCTGGCTGTATTTTATTAGCGTTTTCTTTGATGTTCCTCTTCCCTTAAAGTACATTAGCGTGGTCAGTGAGAGGCGGTCAGAAAGCAGGGGGTTGCTCGTTTCCCTGTGGTCGTCTTTGAGTTGAATTGCACAGTGTAGCGGTCAGGCTGTGATCCCAGTCAACGGAACGTAGTGTCTATGCTGTGCTAAGGCCTATAAAACCACACGACCTGAGTCAACTTATACATTTCACCTCCCAGACTGCACTAGATCAGGTGTGATTATACTAGTTATTTTAGTTTTTCCAATTCAGCTGATCTTTATTATAATACAAATAAATAAATTGCCTTTGTATATGAGAGTGTAAGAGAAAAGGCCACAATTTCATTGTTGATTTAAATTAACTGATTGAAGAGGACCTATTATGCGCTTTCCTTTTTTTTTTCTCTATCATGGGCCTAAAAAAACAAACTTCAAAGTGCTCTGTTATTTTTTTTTCAACTCTTCGATCTGTTCGTGTCAAAAAAAGGCGATGTCTATAATATGGTCATCACAGGCACACAGCTCTAGTTGTGAGCACAGCACTCCCACCAGCCTGCTGTTCAAACCCTATGAGGGGCACAGGAAAGGAAGCTGAAGTGGCTCGTTTCAGACAGTGGGTGAACTGAGGGGCTGCACCGAGATAAATGACGGTAATTTTGGAATGTAATTCATGCAAAGCAACTCTGGTGCTCGAAGAATAAAAATATGAGGCTGGAAATGAGCAGAATAGGTCCACTTGAATCATCTGGTCCATACAGCGTGAGGCAATTGTGAAAAAAACATCTGTCGTAGATTCCTACACCCTGGGGTAATGTCTTTGAACTGCTTGGTTCATTTAACTAACAGTAAAAAGAGATAAAAATTTTCAATTTACTGAGTAATAAGACTGAGAAAAACTGCAAATACTTAAAATTGGGAAGCTGCAACAGGGAAACATTCAGCATTTGTTTACACAGAGGATAAAATATTGGAATTTTTAATATTGGGAGTTTTACAGCTTTGTCAGCTGTTTTAACTGATTCCTGGCTGGTGTTTTTACTGTGGTCAATCAATATATTGTAAGACACTATAATAGATTTCTTTATATACAAATCTGTCTATTCTCCTTTTAAATAAACACCAAGAAAAACATTTTTTCCCCGCTTTAGTTGAATAGATTTGTTATGAATGAATTTTCACAAAGAGTAATCAGACCAATGCCGTTCCAACTTCCACCAAAAAAAAGTGTCAGCTGCTAAAACTTATTTTTAATTAAGAAGGTTTAGCCATCCTCTAGAAGATAATGGGTTACTATAATAAGATGTGTGATTAGGATTCTTTCACTTCATTTGCAAAGATAATTTAATAATGACACCAGACCACAATAAAAACTGGGTACATGCAGTACTGAAATTCTGAGATGAAGTTTTATTTATTTATTTTTTCTTTTTTTTATAGTAGTCATTCTTCTCAGGCTTGTCTTTTGTCCTGTGGTCTTGGCAATCACTGTATTTTTTTACTCAGATTGTCTCGCCGTGCTTCTTGTCCTTGTGTTGTCCTACCGATGTTTTTAAAATCCTGAAATGTGCTGTTAAAAAAAGGATACACGAGGTGAAAGGTAACTACCAAGAAATGTTAAATTCATCTTTGAATTTAAATGATCACAGGCACCTGAAAACAGTCCTTGAAGGAAGCATGCACTCTGTTATCACTCGGCATGTGCTGAGTGCAGTGGGTACACTGTGGGCAAAAACTTCTTCTTTTTTTTTTTTGGACTATGATGTCACATTATTCCAGTTGTCAACTCTCTTCTTTAACCACCCACTCCCTTTTTGATCCCTCATCTTTTTTCCCCCTTTGTGTGCTTTTTTACCTCCTGCTGCTGCATTTGTCACACGCCCTTTTTTCCACTTAGCTCCCCTTTTCTGTCCTCGCTCCCTGCCTGAAGCCAACACACCTCTCTCTGCGTCTACATCCCTCCCAACACAGCTCCCGACCCTCTTTTTTTTTCTCATCTCCTTTGATGTTTTCTCCATCCATCCATCCATCCATCCATCCATCACCCCCCGCCTAAACACATGCTCTCTCTCTCTCTCTCATTAGTCTCCTCGTGCTGTGGTTTGTGTCTCTCGTCTCTGTCAGAACTGTTATCACTGCTGTCAGCTCCCTTGGCGAGAACAAAGTCGTCCTCTGCTCAGAGCACCACAAAAGACACAAGAGAAATAAAAGGAAAGAGCCTCAGCTGAAGAAAAAAAAGAGAGGCGGAAAGGAGGAAAAAATTAAAAAGGAGGGGAGTAAACCAGAGGAAAGGAAGGGGCTTGAAACACATCTTTTCATGTCAACCATGATGCATTGTCATCTGTGGGTTATAACAACCATTGATTTCTTCCTCTGTCATCCCTTTTATCTATACAGCACAGAGCTTACAGTTGGTTGGAAGATTTGAGACCTATCTCTATACACATCAAGTGCCTTTTCCCCATATTATAAATATATCTCCTTCTAAATCAGCTAAGCCTAGTATATCAACCTCAAATAATTTACTGTGTATTATTATTAGCTGAGAAGAACAGTAGGTTTGAAAGACACTGAGATATCCAAAAGAGAAACTGTAACCATTTATAAGAAGCGCTGAAAGAAGGGCCTACTGTAAATTGTATTTATACAGTAGAAGAGTATAGTAGGACTTACACTTCTGTCACTCTAGCAATTGTCCAATTAACATGGCAGAAATTCTCTACTTAACAAACCAATCAGAATTGAACCAGCAGAGGCACAGAGGGTACTTTGGAAACCAAGGACAAAATAACCACTAGCCAACAGGGCTTTTGTGGCTCAGGGAGTGCGTCCCTGTATCGTCACGTGTAGGCATAATCTATGTCAGGGATGCCACCCTCTCTGTAGCCACGGTTGGTGCCATATGTAACACGATGGTGGCTGGTTTGGCTGAGGATGGTGCCATTTAGGCTGCCAGCTCCGTGACTGCTCCGGTAGGTCCCATTAGCTTGGGAGGAAGAGGAGGAGGAGGAGGGGAAAATAGTGTGGATGTAGGTGACATCCTCCAGCTTAGGCTGAACAGGCTGATGTGCCATAGCTGTCATCTGAAACCCTGCAGGAGGGGCCCTGATCTCTAAGATGGAAGTGTCTTTCTTGGTGCCTGACTCTACATAGTCATCATAATGTTTTCCTCCTCGGCCCCTGCTATATGAGCCCGAGTCCCCGGATATGTAACCTGATCTCTGTCCATACCAGCAGAAGATGCCAAAGATTAACAGAAGGCTCACTAATGCTGTGGCACCCCCAATAATCCCAGCCAGTGGCAGGGCTGTTAACTCTGGGTCTTTATCTGAGCCCTCTCCTTTTGAGTTTGCCAGAGCATCTCCAGTCTCTATCTGTGCACAGGCTGGGGCTGAGTCTTTACTGTCCGTGTCTGTGCCGACAGCTTGAGACGAACCCATGCTGGAGCTCCCAAAGGAAGTTTCCTGTCGTAATGGCAGCAGGCAGATGAGGTAATGGGAGCGTGGGGTGAGCTGGGTTAGAAGATACTGCCTCCTTTCTCCAGGAACCAAAGTCTCTGTTATTGAACCGAGAGCTGCACTGTTGCCCAGCCTCAGCCATGACAGGCGGAAAGAGGGTGTCGGCTCTGGACAAAGCCAGCTCACCAGTACGCTGTCCGAAGAGAGAGGTTTTACAGTCAGTTCCAGGGCCTCTCCAGATACATGCCCTCCTTCACCTGGGGGCAGAGGCATAACTAGGCCTGGCCGCTTAGCTCGCAGGGTGAAAAGAGAACCCTGTGTGGGGATTAGCAGAGAGGTAGTGGTGGTGCTACCATGGGGGACTGAGGCCACTGCATGTCCCCCTCCAACACCATCTTCACCTCCTCCATCTTTGTCTGCTGGATTTATCCCTATTCCAGTATTGGGAACAACAGGGGGGCCTTCACACTGCTCCATCAGAGAGGTTAGATCTCTAAGGGCCTGACCCCTTACAGGCTCAGGCCCCTGACAGGTTAGACCCCTAACTGTAACCGCCGCCCCCCGACTGTGCAGCCAGGCGTGAAGCCAGCGAAGGTTGCAGCCACAGTACCAGGGGTTTCCTCGCAGCAGTAGCAGCTCCAGGCTTTCTGTGTCCTTAAAAAGTCCCCGGGGCAGAGTGGTCAGATTATTCCCCGACAGGTCCAGCCTCTGCAGCCGCCGCATCCCATCCAGCGCCCCCCTCGAGATGTGGGTCATTCCGTTGTCTTGCAAATGGAGTCGAACAAGGTGAGCTGAAGGCAGGTTGGCAGGTGGAGACTGCAGAGCGTTCCTGACTAGTGAGAGCTCAGTCAGGTTGGAAAGACGGGAAAAGGTGTCATCTGCTATGCGTGTGTTGGCCAGCAGGTTCCCATCCAGGACCAAGCGTCTCAGGGAGGAGAGCCCACGAAAGGCATGAGTGGGGATGGTGCTGATTCTGTTGTCATCCAGTCGCAACTCTTCCAGGGATGTTGGCAGGCCTGCAGGGATGCTTGACAGGTGGTTCCGAGACAGAAACAGCAGTCGAAGCCGTGGGGTCCCAGAAAAGGCTCGGTCCTGGATGCTTACTGTGGATATGGAGTTATCATCCAGGTGTAAACGTTCTAGTAATGGTAACTTGGCAAGAGCCGACCGCGGTAACGTTCGTATATTATTATCCTGCAAATGGAGCTCCCGTAATGAAGGCGGGAGGTGTATAGGAAATTCATCCAACTGGTTGGCATACAGGTAAATCACTCGTATGGAAGTGCTGCGTTCCAGCGACGGTGGCAGCCCGGCGTTACTCAGCCGGTTGCTCTGTAAGTACAGGATGGCAGCCGTTAATGGCAGCGGAGGAATAATGCTGAGGCCACGGTCATTGCAGTAGACAAAACCCTCATCGCAGCGGCACACCGAGGGACAAACGATGCCCTCGTCTCCCTCGCCCGTCTCCATGGCAATTGCCGCTGCCGCCAGTTCCAGCACCTCAGCCAATAAGGTGAGGCACAGAAGGAGCAGGAAGAGCCAATCGCGGAGTTCTGCCACACTCTCAGCTGCCATTGTGGCGCACAGCTCCTGACAGGAGAGAAAATGGGAAACTGGATCAAAACAAAGTACAGACACGGAAGCCCAATGATTCTAAAATGAGTGGAGAAAAAAAATTTCATTATATTCAAATAGGGAAGCAAAAAAGAAGGACGAGACAGAGCGAGATAGAGTTTCACTGTGGGGTCTATCTCTAAAATTACTTGACCAAAGTGCTGTGTTTTCTACCTGCTGATAAAAGTAAAGTCTCTTTAAATCTCTAAAGTGCAAAAGATTTGGGGATTGAATCATCAGATGCACTTATGAGAAGCTGCCAGTATTATATGGGTCAGGGCGACCAAGCAGAAGACAAACGCACATTTAGAGACAGAGTGTGATGAGGGGTGGATTGACTGGACGAGAAAGATTACGAGAATCAGAGAAAGCAAAGGAACGACAGAAATGGAGAAAATTGGACAGTGACATTTGAAGGAAGGGAAAATAAGTGAAGAGGAGTTTTTTTTTTCTTCTACAGAGATTAAATGAAATGGAGTGAGTGACATGAAACTAAAATGGAGGCGAGATCAGGGAGGAGGAAATCAGATTAATTGCCCACAGTCCAGTTGATGGCTCAGACGGTAGCAGAACTACTAAACTTGTTGTTATTGCCCTATATCTACCCCTAAAATATAAAAAAAGGAAAAAAACTGAAAAGAATATAGAAGAAAAGCAGAGAAATGTAGGTTTCTTATTGTATAGTCAGAAAAGTAATTTATCTGAGGTCGTGACCAAAACACACAGAGAAATTTGCTCACACAAATAAACAGACATACTGAGCACAAAGCATTCACGTACAGAAGTCTCAGTACAAGCTGACATGTATAATGCATGGTTTCACTCAGTTGTTATTGTTCGTGAAATTTCTATAAATTATTCAGGGAAGTGGTCCTGAAATCCCCAGAAATGTTTTAGTGAGATGTTTTACAGAGAAGCATTTTTCTGCAACATTAATAGGTTCCTTGGTCGATGTTTTATCACTTGTCTCCTTGCAAATCCTTGACACCAACATCAATAACATGAATTTACAATTCAGATAAAATGATCTCCGTACGTGCACATTCACGGCACACTATATTTAGAATATGAAAAATATACAGTGGTGAAAGTTGTGGAAATTACATTGTGGCGTCCTCGTGTTTGAACCCTTTCTTAGCCTGAGGCTGGAAAATGTGCCCTGATATGAAATGCCTGACATGATTTGACAGCACATTTGATAAACAAATCCTCTAAAGGCAAGTTTTTTTTTGTTTGTTTTTTTACTTTCTCCGCCCCTTCTGTGCATGCGTGTGTGTTTGTATGTGAACTCTGTGCTACATGCAAAATTGCCCCTTGGCTGCAGTCAAAATCCATGCAAAGCAAACGAGAGATGGCAACAATAGTTGAGAGGCAAGGAGGGAGGGATGGAGGCGAGGAGACAGATGGACAGTAGGACAGTCGGGAGGAGGAGGAGAGAGGGGGAAATGAGTTCCTGGCAGTGAAGACTGAAGTCACTATCAGCTGGAAAAAGAATAATGGCTCCAAATATTGGTTTGGTGTCATTTTTTCTATTCTGTGAGATAGATGTAAAAATAGCCGCATTTGTGTACCTGTACATGCTTGTGTGTGTGCCTCTGATGTGTGTGTGTGTGTGTTTGTCTATGAGAGAAAGATCTGTATCAACAACAACTAGCTCCTGTCTCAGCTCGACACCGGCAGCATTTGATATGTCAGGGTGAAAAAGAGTGTGTGCCACGTTATTCGACATGGACCCAGACTTGATTTTTCTCTTTTCTTAATGGTATTTTTAGCTTGAATCTGACTATTTCTTTGCGTTCCCCGGCATGTGAGACAGTAAAAGTAAGAAAGAGGTACACATACACACAAGAGGGACTGTCAAGGTAGGAGCTGAGACCATATTGGGATGCTCTATGAATATCAACTAGCATATGTTTCAGTGCCACACTATCCCTGCTTTTCTTTCATAAACATCCTCTTGGCACAAGCCTGCATGTGTGTTTCTTGCCCACATGCCAAGGTTTCCCATCGACACGTTCTTTTAATGATCCTGATTTTTTCTCTCGTCTCTCTCCCCTCCCTCGTCCATCCTCTCGCTCTCTCTCTCTCGCTGCATCTTTATCACGCCGTGTACCTCTCCAATCCGCCCACCTCCCCTTGATAATCTTTCATTATATCTACTTTCAGGTTTGTTTACAGAAGTGTCCGTGCAGTCATCCTCCTCCTCTCCTCCCCTGTTTCTGTCTCTCTCTAATCCTCTTTTATCGTTTCCTCTTCAGTCGTTCGTTGATTCCTGCACACTGAGATCGGATCAATCGGCTCCTGTCCTCTACTCCCCCATCTCTTCCCCCTCCATCGCGCCCGTCTCTTTCTTACTCCCTTTCAGCCTCGGCATTCTTGCCTCCACATTCCCTTTTCTGCTCCCTTTGTTTTTTTTTTTGTTTTTGCCCCCCCCCTACAAACATTTTAATCATGTTCTGAAGTAAAGGAGCACAGAGCTGCTGTGCGTGTTTCCTAGGGTCTTCTTTCCTATCCTGTTGCTCAAAGCAAGATGTAATTGTAGTGTTCCTCACTGTGATGAATGAAGGGAGTGTGTGTGTGTGAGTGAAAGGTCTGATCGACCCAGGATGTGATTGCCAAGGGCTTGCTAACCTGTTCAGTGTCTGTGCCTTTCACGCCCGCCGCAGCCTTGTTTTTCCTATGTCAAGGATTTGTGGAGGGGAGTATCAGTGTTTATATGGGTTATTGAGGATGTTGCTGTGGATCTCTGCGTGTTAGCACAATTTCACAGTCTCCTTCGAATCGTTCAGAAGTGTAGCCTCTTTCCTTCAGGCCGTTGAATCTTCCTCAGCTTGGGTGAATGATGATAGGGATGATGATAGCCTGTACTCCAGGGCTCCACAAGTAGCAACACCAGCATGGCTCAAAGCCGCCTCGGCCTCCACATTTGTGTCTTCTTTGTGCGTGTCTGTGTGTGTGTGTGTCTTGCTGTCAAATTCTCTCTCTCTTGGTAAGGGGCTTTTAGGCCTGCCAACTCAAGTCATCTTCAGCAAGTGTCCAGAGGCCTAATTCTGAAACAGCCCCCCCACACCCAAATGCTACAGTTGGGCAGACAGTCAGGAGATGGTTGCAGGCTCAAGGGTCCTTCTTCGAAGTCAAAAGCGACCCTGGTTACTCATGCAGGCAGTGGGTCATGCAAAAATAGTACTGTACCATGCAGCACTCGCTTCAAATAGACGGGTAGTGGTTTTAATAGATGATCAGCGCGTACAATATGAGAATAAGTATGCTTTCTACAGCTCAGAAAAATCCAGTGTCCTTGATCTGTTATTGGAGCTGTACTATAACAATTATTACAACATGCACTTTACGGTTCAGTGATAGTAATGAGCACTTTTTAAGGCTGTGATGGACAGGATGGCCTCAGTAAGAGTACCGACTGTATGAGCAGGATTCAAGGGAAAAGCTCCTTTCTCTTTCTTTTCCTCAGTTTCAAGCACTCTCTCCTCTGTTAAATGTTTGATCACTTCCTTCTCAGTTCACACAGATCATCTTCAGCAAAGCCAGATGACAGTGTGTATTGTATACCGTCCGCTTTAAGGAGTGCTGTGATGGGCTGGCTCAGTGTGAAGAGTTGGAGGAAATGGACAGCCTTTGTATCCTGAAGGTAGACTTTACTGGTGTCGACTTCAGCAGGACAGCTGGCTGAGTGTTAGTGAGCGCCGACCTGAAAAGAGACAGTAGGCAAGAGTAGTATTAGAGGCTTCATTTGGAGATGCATTTGGGGAAAGAGGTAAAATCTGTCTGATACAATGGGCCATTTGTAACACATCAGACGTGAAAAGAAAGTGCACAACAAGGAGGATTAAAGGTCACTGATTTAGTTCACGAAACTCTTTGCAAATTTTGGATTAATGTATGCTGCTAATGGAACCAGAGACATTATAAGAGAGAGCCAGAGAGACGTGGCACAGATTTTGATGGAAGATTGCTCCAAAAGATGGATGGATGGACAGTGATGTCTACAAGCCTTTGTTTCAAAATGTAACATGCAAATGCATGCACAGCAAATGTAGCTGCATAAATACAGCTTAACCAAAAAAAGTGAGGCGCTTGATGATGATGATGACACTTGCAGAAGTTATGCTTAAATATTTCAATATGTGCCAAGAATAAGACCAAGTCTTCTGAAGTAATGTTTCTTAGAAGCTGCACAAAATACATTGTGTCATTGCCTTTGTGGCCAGGAGAGTCACTTTAAGTCATTCATATACCTACATTTAAACAATAGCCTCTTAGTTTTGAGTCGGCTTGTAGTTTTTACTCTTATTTCAAGCTATGTTAAAAGGTTCATTTTCTTTGCCGCTGGAGCTTGTCACAGCTGTTTTTGGGTAAGAGGTGGGGTAAAATCCACTCTATCACAAGACACATAGAGACAGAAAACCATTTACACTTAGACATATGGCCAGTTTAAAATCACCAACCTTAAACTAATTCAAAGAAATGGATTCTGGTTAATAAAGGGAAATTGTTCTCATAAATCTGTTGTGGTAATGATCATAGAGTTTATTATATTTGCACAAAAAGAAAATTTAAATATTGGCTTAATGCTTAATGTGCCATAAATAAAACATCTTCTAATATATCTTCATTTGTTAAACCTGTTTTGTGTAAATGATGCCAACAAATGATGTTGAGTCTTAATGTTGGCACAATACAGAATCCTAAAAGGTACAGGCTAAATAATTATCCCCATCTGAATGGTTATACCTCTTAAAATTAAGTACCTCGTGAAAATACTTCCTGAAGGTCACCACTGCATATGCACAACACTGAGCTCCCAGTGGACACAAACCTCCCATTAAGGTAACTCCATATTTTATTTCTGTTTTTTTGGTTTTTGTTTTTGTTTTTTTTCTCTTCAGACAAAGCTGTAGAGCTTTCATTAACCATCACGCACTAAGTGCCTGTATCTTATGTGCAGAATCAAACCCCCCAGTGAACACTGGTTTTAGAGATATAAGGTTTTCATCAGGCATACTGAGTGTACAGAGACAAATTCATCAAGGCCATTAACTGCTCTGCTGCTCACATTCGCCTCTTCACTTCATCCCAAAGTAAGTAGACTACATAGCCAACTGGGAAATTATCATCCAGTTTGCTTAAACACAAATAGAGACAAATAAAGGCGTCCTCATTTTCATTTTCAAAGGACACATACGGCAACTGAGAAGAACTTGGTCAACAGGCTTATGTCTGTACTCGTGTACATCCTCGAAGGCTGTTAAAAGCTGTGCACTCAGGGCGATGGTGTACAAGTTTTTGTTTCCCATGTGGTGCAACTGGTTCCACAGTTGGAAACTGGGTGTGCAGTTCAGTGAGGTGTTTGGTGAGATAAATGATCCTTTTTATAGGACGTCTTCAGCTTGATATCCAGTTGATGCCTAGTAAACCTATTCATACGTGCAGATTGTGGATAACTCGCATAATGAAAATCAAGCGAAGTGGGGCAGAATGTTAAAGAGGCATTGTTTGCCAAATGTGTCGACTTTGTTATTGACATTAAGGAGAAATGCGATAATGTCTAAGCAAGGACTTGGTGCTGTACTCATTGTTATTCAGTTCATTTGAAATTTGTTAAGGTCTAATAGTTTGCATTTTTTGGGCTTTAAAGTAGCTGCAAAAATAAAGACTAATTGGATGTCATCAGTCACGTATTAACAGCACATGTCACCTTTAATAACTTGAACTGTCATTTTAAAGCTAGTCCCTTTAATTATTTGCAATGTCTGACCCAACTACTCTTAGACTCTGCACTAATCTTTGCATACCGCAGGCAAAATGTCTGCCTGCACTGGACAAGAAGTGACTATTGAGCATCGGCAGCATCTCCACAGTTCACTGCCATTGGCCATTAGACATCAATATGTGAAGCTCTATCTGTGTGATGTCAAGGCTGTCCTTAAAACTTCTTTTTTGATGGAAGCAAGCCTAACTAGTGGGAGTGTGATGGGAGGACGGCAGACATAAGGAGCATCTATCAGAGCAAGGAGCTTGGAGGCAAAGTACATGCTAGTCATTTGGCAGAGTATGAAAACGGCTGTTTGTCAGAGTTTTGAGGAAGGTTAGAGAAAGTTGCACTACGGTAATGACTTTTGTTAGTCATAATTGCTTGGGAACATTAAGAAAATTGTAGCACTGTTCAGAGGTAATATTTTTATTACATATTTAGCCATGTAAATATAACCTTGTTGAAAGATGTTACACAATGGACACACTTTGACATGGAGTCACGGTGATAAATACCTTCAAGTGTGTTTAAGTTTATTGCCTCTTTCATGTAATTTCATTCATCTGATGTTAACATTTTTTAGAAATGCAATAATTTGTAGCTTACAAAAATAATAGAATAGAAAATTATGATAGAAAAGAGAGGTCAGCTGTTTCACTGTTAAGTCATTGAATGATATGAGGTTGAATGATATGGTTGTGAAGGTTGAAAAGGTCTGATCAAAACAAGAAACTAAACTTGAAAGAAAAAGTTCTGTCTTACTGAAATAACCATCATGTTTCAAAGGGGACAGCTTTTTATTTAAAAGCGAAGGTCTCTAGGTTCAGGTTTTTCATAACACTTTGGTCTGCAACCACTCTCAAATCCGTTGGTAATGCACATTTTTCTGTTGTGGACGATGGTTACCATGGAGTCACTGACTGGTGACAATGGGGACTAGTATTTAGCAATAGATTTTACAATGACTGCCAGCAACCACTTGCAACTATTCTGGGAGTGTTTGTTCTTCCCTAGCAACCGGTGGTTGCCAGGTAGTCTACAACTAGTCTCTTAGTATCCATATTTTCATTCTGGGACTCTACTGAAAGGTCAAGTAATGCCAAATTATCTTGTACTAGGCTGTGGTGCAGCTTACGTCATTTCCTTTTCTGCCCTTTTTCTTTTGATTGCCCCTTGTAAACCGGATGTTTGTAGGTTAAGCGGGTGGGGCTGTGTTAATATAATTTTACTAAATTTTACAATTAGGCTTTATTTCATCAGCATTTCAGTGTAAAAATTCACCTGTAGACAGCTTATATATAAAAAGTAAACCCATGTCTGCTATCATATTATTTCTTCTAATATCATATCCTCATCTTTGCTAAGCATGTCACACTATCACTGAAGCGAAGAAGTAGTAACAAAGAAAGCAGTAATCCATATCGTTTGCTGAGGTCAAAAACATTAATAAATGACCCTTCACTGCATGTCTTTTCTGCTGTACTCTTTTTTTTTTTTTTGTCTTTTTGCATAACAGAGACCGGAGAGAACATCTCGTTCCTCAGGGGGACAGAAGTCACTCAGCTCTTGTGAGCCAGTATATAACAACTGTGTAGCCTACAGGCAGGCAACAGTATGTGACTTCCACTGTGGCATCTGTGCTGTTCAGATGCTCTCACTCCTCTTTCCTTTGTGTAGTAATAACCAGATATTAGTGTTTTATTTTTCTTTGTTTGGTGCAGAGGCTTATAAAGGAGGCTTGAGATAATAAAACTGCATAAACTAATAAGTATGATTGTGTACAGATACTGCATCCACATCTAAGCTCAGGGCAACTGAGGACTACAACAAAACAATACTTTTATGCGAAAGAAAAGTGTACAGATGAACAGTAAAGTGATTCATGATTCTACAGATGTACAGATGGTGGTAACATATGTGCATAAATACAGCCAGAGCATTTATATGTGCATTGTTAATGGTCACCTTGTACGATTTGCGGTTGGAAGCTATAACGAGTGGTACTACAGCTGTTTTTGCTGGCATATTCATTTGTACTGACATGGGGTTCGC
>VUQR01017903.1:30121-40456 GCA_015108515.1 Hemichromis elongatus | reverse complement strand
TAATTAAGTTAGCTTAAGAATGCCCTACATAGGGTTTAACATACAGGCTGGCTCAGAAGCAAAAGCCAACTTAATTACTTGACATTTATATAAATATATGCTAACTTACTGTATAATAATATAACATTTAATGTACAATTTTATTGTATTTATACTTCAAATCTAAAAAAAAATATCCAATAACTAAAACTTTAATATAAATGTAAGGGACTAAATGCTGCGGACCTTTGCATGCTGCAGGTAACCCTGCTAGAAAGAGAGAGGGTTGTCCGGCTGCTGTCTGCCTTCGGCAAAGGTTAAAAAAGAAATAGTTTGTGTCAAACTGGATAAATGATGTTTATTTCGTCTTCCTAATTCAGTTGTGCTGCCACTGGGTTTGGGAGCAGGTGAATAGACTGAATTTTATTCACAAATAAACAACTCAGTAGGTGTTTTTGTGCACTTTTGAGTGGAAAAAGAAAATACTTGTCAATGAGGCTTCATTTTCCTTCACCAGTGAACTCGATTAATGGAAACATCATCAATGGCCCCAACAGACCAGATTTTTTTTCCCCCCGATAGATTTAAAATGTCAAAGACCAACAATGAGAGATTTAAGGTTTTTTTTTTTTATTTTAACAATAGACTGTACACATAGACTGTACACATGTAATCTCATATTGTTTTAAGGACTATAAATCCAACCTCACCTGAATAGCCGAGTATTGTTTAGTCACAGCTTAACTGAATTGCATTTTTAGTTCATTATTTTACTTTGCTTTTGTTTATGAATCAACTATTCATTATATGTACAAGTCTTTAATTCTTACGTAGAGCAAATGGTCTGTCATTTTAAAAAAAATAATGCCAGCAGCATCCATCTGCCAAGGGTCAGTGATATTGGCGAGGTGAGATGTCTGCACCGAGTCCAGCGGGTACTAAAGGGCCACAGATTTCAGGCCAGGTTATTGATGGTTTATTAGGTGGGATGTTAGTAAAGCGTGAAAATCGAAAATCGAACCCAAACTTCTAAATTCAATCCATTCCCGTCTGTGTCTGTATGTGGTTAAAGTGTTTCTTGCTGTGCTTTCTTTCCTTCCCTGTACGACTCCTCCTCTCTTGCTTCTGAGCAAAAAGGACAAAACTCCAGCGGTGATAAGCCACTGAGAGGCAAGCAGTGCAAATAGGAAATTTCAATAGATGGGTCCCGAAACCTTCTGTCAAGAGGGAGAGAAAAGATGGAAAAAAAGGAATGAAAGGAAGAGGATAAAGAGGAAAGATGGAAGAGGGGGAGCATAGATGGAGGCGGACAGGGAGACAAAGTGAACTATAGAGTTTTTGCCCTGGAGGAAGCCGGTATCCAAAGAGGGAATGAACAGCAGAGGAGGCAGTAAACAAGACTTTGAGAGAGAGAGAGAGCGCTGCTGAAGAGGGGAAAGGAAAAGAAGAAGAGGAGGAGGAGAAAGAAGTTGGGTCGCGATGGAGTCTAGGAGGAGAGCTGCAAAGGGAGGACAGCATTGAAGATGAAAGACGTGAAGACGATGGGTTAACACACACACACACAAAAACACACACACACACAAACTCTCTCACACGACACCCAGAGTGAAGGTGTTTTGCATAAATATGGTGCGAATAATGAAAACGCTGGCGGCTTCATTTTAAACACAGCAGCTAATAATTAAAGCAGTCAGACCTCACACTGTGGGGCTACAAAGACAGCACACAGATTTTTATGCATAAGCGGTAAATAAACTGTATTATCTCTCTAGGGGCTCTCTGAGGGCTGCGGCCTTGGGTCCTCGCAATATATTCACATCAATGTGAGCTTTAGCCCAGCTGATTCACCCACCCGGTCTACCTCCAATTAGGGTTAGACAGATACCTTAATGATGAGTTTTCTTATTTCCTGATTGAAGTTGCTCCTATCCCCAAAATCTGAGTGTTTTCAATTAAAACTTGATCATTTTTAACGGCAAAATAAAAACTCAGATTGCAAATGATTCACAGGACAGTGAAGCCTTCCATAACTGTAATTAGACTGCGATACACAGAAAAGCCAGTGAAAACCTCACAGATGAAGGCTTTTAGGTGGGTTGGCAGATCCTTAAAGAAGGGTGAGGCAGGTTTCATTGCAGGTTTTTACAGACTGACACCCTTGAAGCTATGAGTAACATCCTCCCACGCCATGTTGGAGTGATTTCTCTGCTCAGCCATCTGCAATAAAGCAAAAATATTCCTAAAAACATATTTAGAGCGAGGCCCCCGTCACGTCGGCAGTGGACGACGCGACCTGGCCGTTGCCTGAATGAAACATAAACAGCTTTAATACCAGCCTGTTACGCTAGCCTAACACTGTTCTCTATCAGCACAGGATGAATGCATCAAATTTATATGCTCAGAGAAACTGCACACCCATCTGCCTGCAGTGTAATGTGCCAGGAGATGCTATGATATACCCCGTCTCTCAGCAAAACACAAAATGCAGCCCTGCATGCACACACATCGTCTTGTGACAGTACGTGGATAAATAGTGCCATTAAATATGATTGAGGGGTTTTCCATCTCTCTCGCCATCTCTTCCCACCTGTGTCTCGCTCAGAATGAGGCATGCACAGGAAACACCTACAGATGGGTAATTTAAGGGCCGCACACCCTCTCACACACTCCACCAGAAGGCACTCTTAGATAGGTCACTATTACTCTCGCTAGGTTGAACTTGGCACTTATGCCTTTGGAGGAGAATCCCTGGAGTCCTGTGTGTGTGTGTGTGTGTGAGAGACGGACAAAGCAAGTCATTTTTAATCCAATAATATGTGATGTACGTGTGGCCTCCTGGTGGCGGGCTGAAGCTCAAATCCAGCTGACAACCTTTCTTACATTTCGCCCACCAGTGTTTTATATCCCTTTCTATTACTTCCTGTCACTCTCCATTTCATTATTATTCTAGGGAAGGGGAAAAAGGGAGAACTTCTTAAAAAGAAGAAAAAAACAACAACTTGCATGTGAAAAGGCACTGTTGCTGAGTAAAGAGCCTGAGCTGAAAGCACTTAAAGTCTGCCAGCTGTCTGTCGTTCTGTTTTCACTGTGTTTATCTTTGTTCCTAATTGTAAACAGACAATGAGTACACTCCAGAGAACATATAGGGTAATTATCAATTCTTATTCAAGCTCAAAGTCTAGTGCAACCCATGCATACCTAAGAGATCTATTGGCAATGTATTCATCAGGTCGAGCACGTATTCCTGCCACTTGTCTTTACACTCATGCACCATCTTGTCTAGCTTTGCAGAAAGAGGAGCACTTTCTGAACATTACTGGGTATAATGACTGATGTGCATGTTTATGCCCATCCAGTGATTTCAAAGAGTGTTGCACAATTTGTCTAACTCTTTTTTTGCCATAGTTGATTAGACATATAAGGCTTCGTGCACCTCTTGTAACACTGAATCTCTGCTCCTTCTGGAAAACTGGTTATTAAGTCACCTGAACATACAGTCACCAATAAAATAGGGGCTAAAACATCACTAAATTAGGGCAATTTATGCAAGCAAGCATGTAAAGGGTAGAAATCATATGCTATTCTACAAACTCTTATTTTGGAACACTTACTGTTTGCCATTAAGCAACGAGCAACCTCGGGACAAACCTGCCAGCAAAAAAAACAGCTGGTGCAAATCTCAAAATCTTAAATTAAATTAATTAAGCTTTTATTTTTTGATTTGCTTTTTTTCCCCTTCAAGTTCCAAGTAAATTACATGCACCACGTGTTATTGCAACACTATTCTCTGCTGCAGGCAGAGGACTCAGACTGCTGCAACAGATGTAAACTGTGGTGCAACTAATACGAAACTGGAAAACGTAGACAACCTTGAGCTTTTGTAACACTTGTACCTTTACACATTTTGCACATTTTGGGCTTCTGTGAGTTTTTTTTTGGGATCATTTTCGATTCTCATGTATGTTATATATTGTTATGTGTTTTTGTAACACACAAAGAAAGACTCAGATGGGGGGGAAAAATGGAGGACATCACCCATCTTGAAAATCCCACGTTCAGAAATAAGATGATGAATGGCTCTTGATACCCAAAGTAATCAAGTAATCATCACAACCCTGGCCATAGGTTTCTGACTTATTCATTAATACTTTCATACCTGTCATTCTCCATTAGCTTTCAGAGCCTTTGATCCAAGAAGGATCAAAAAGAAATCCCTCTTTGCCTTGACTGAACTTCTCATCCAGACGATCACATCTTTGGTCTTTGCTTTTCCTTCACCAGTGGGCTTATTTTCCTTATAAACACTTTCTTTCTACAATGATTTTTGACATGGTAACAACCACAATTTGTCAGAAACTTCAGCTCACAGTGATGCAGTCTGATACTTTCTAATTACCTCCCATTAACATCCAGTAAACATGCTTAATGACAACAGTTCATCTGTGGTTTTCTTCAGCATGAGGTGCTACCGCTAATGGTATTTCTGGAGGTGTTTAACGCAGTAAGAACAGCAGAGGTGAAACCTTTTTGGCTAATTTGTTGATTAGGCGACCCACAGAAAATTATTGGCATAATTACTATGATAATCAATTAATTGCTTCAGTCATATTTCAGGATAAATGGCTGGATATCTACTGGTTTGAGCGGCTCAATTGTTAGAATTGGGTCGGTTAGTGCAGAATGGGGCTGCTAGAAGCGTATCACTCCCAAATCTCAGTTACCTGCACTGGTTTCCAGTAGAATACAGAACTAAATTTAAAGTATCGACAATCGTTTATAAATCGTTAAATGGCTAGGGACCTAAATCTATATCTGAGATGTTTAATGGACACAAAGTTGGTGTCTGAGGTCTGCAAGGTCTGGTCACCTTGTAGGTTGACAGATTTGAAACTAAACAGGGTGATAAGGCATTTTGCCTCTATGCTGCTCAAAGCTGGAACCAACAACCCATTGAGGTGATATCATCTCCAACACTAGCTATTTTTAAAAAGAAGCCAAAACACCTTTTATCCAGGACTATTTTTATGAAGTGTTATTTCGTTGACCAATCATTATAGCTAATATATAAACTAATTCACAAGGACAGAAACTGTGATGAAATGTATTTGATGCTTTCTTCAATAAATAAAAACGATATGAAAATGTTCTGGAGCGATGAGATCCAAGGAGAACTGATTAGATTGTGTAGAAAGGCGGGAGGAGTTTGCACGTGATCCAATCAGAAGTAATCTCCTTGTCCAGTGAGGTCAGAAGTGTACATTGATCTGATGGTAGGGCTAAGCTCCCGTGCTCCCTGTTTCTCATGATAATGCAACACAATGTCAGTGCTACATATGGACGCATTTCACATTGTAAACCGTGTGAAGCAAGTCTTGCCAATAAAAACTTTCACACTTTATAATTTAGTCAACTGAATCTTTAAATTTGAAAACTTTAGTCTACAATAATCTAAAATTGTCTAATAATTTAAATTATGATTAAATCAAAATGAACATTGCTTTTAACTAACCAGATGGCTGTATGATTATTATTATTATTATGATTTATTTGTTGTTTTTTTTACTAAGTGTATTTTTTACTTTTGGTGTTACTTCTCCCTTTTTTCTATCTTTTCTTCTTTCATTTTTCATTTTAATTTTGTGTCATAAGGCATCTTGAATGTCTGTAGTGTTTGAAAGCTGCTAAATATACAACATAAACTTGCCTTGCCTCGTTATATATGATAGGTGATTTTCAGTGTTGCGTGACTGTTAGACATCAGCTAGTGTAATATAAATTAAACATAGGCTGCGTAAAACAATTTGCCCATATTTTTAAAAATGACTAATTTTCTCTTCCGTGTCTGAGGTTATTGTTAACAAAAGCCAAAGTTTAGACTGCATGTCTGAAAACTGTCATTAAAAAAAGAAGACATTGCTCCATTTATTGACACCCTTTGTCGAGCAGCTTCTCAGTGTCTTCCATATGTTCCTTAAATAAAACATCAGTGAAATTTTTGCTTTTTAATAAACAGCCAGGGTTCATTGGTGCATTCCTGTCACGTCTGTTCACAGTCTCTTTATGCATAAATGAGAATTTTAATGGAACAGAACGTAGCTAATTTCTTGTTTTTTGCTGTTACTCAGCTCATTCTGCCGTTTAATCACAGGTGCCAGTATTTCTGGGGGCGCCTTTGGCTGGTATGAAGCTAGGTATGAGAACAGTGCAGGCGCTCTGAAGTCATCTCTGCTGCTCAAACAAAAGCCCATCTCCCTTAACTTCCTTCTGCGTGACTCCTACACTCTCTGACCCGCCTGCATCTCCCACACTCTTCCTCTGCTCCAACAAATAGACTGACGCGCATACTCAGACACACACGCACATAATGCAATATAACAGAGGATAATGCACGGCCACTGTGTTTTTGTGTGTGTACGTTTGTCTGAAAGCACCCCAAATTGTTAAAACCTTCCCGTGTGTAATGCATCCAATGCACTGCTGTTCTTATCTGGCATTTTCTGTGAGACATACAGTATTTATTTTAGGTTATCTGGGGTTTGTATTTATTATGCCTTTCCAAGACGGTTTCAGCCAAAACATTGCATTACTGCAATTATATAAAAAAACACAGATCGTTTCAGTGCCACATAGCCTCCTACAATAGCTTGCTTAGAGAATGAATAGATATATCTTGGAACAACATGTGACTTGAAACCAACAGTTCCAGTTCCTGGCCTTCCTGATGTATATAGAAAGCAGTGTTTACTTCATTTACTTAAGTCATCACATTTGAAATGACTGTATTATCCTAATTACACATATAATTAAAATAATAATCCTATTTATATATATTTATGTGTGTAATTTGATCACATGTGATTGGTTCGGTGTCTAAACAACTCACAATCTGTTAATAAATTTGAGTCACGTGCCACTAAATCCTGCCTGCCGTACAGAAACATGTGCCCTTTCCCTTTTATCACTTAGTTGAAAAGTAAAGGGTAAAGCAAAAGAGTGAGTAAAATGTGAATTTTAGCCACACTGTGAAGATGACTGGCAAAATAACTAATCTAGGCCTTTAAGGGAAAACGTATAACCAGCTAGTTGAAAGTTTACCTTGTAGTAGCTGGGTAGTTCTACCTCCAGCACCTGGTTTTGTTGTTACAGTTTAGATTTGATCTCAGCTCAGGCAAATAGTAAGCATGCTTATCACTGCCAGGTGTAAACAGCGTTACTGTCCAGTACAGTCTGTACTTTTTTGAAGTTTTGAGGTCACAGTTCGGCACAATTTTCGGGAAAGCATCCCAAACAAAGAAACTCAAACAGCCAAACTCAAAGCGCTGACTGAAAGACTGAAGCTGACAGGAACATGACGAAAATCTAAATAATATGGCATCTCATCATTAAACAAATTAAACTAGGCGGGCACTCAAATGTTATTGATTTATCTCGCAAATTTAAAGAACGTTATCTGTAATGGGCTCTTGCTACACCTCTTCACTTTCATGAAAATCAGCCTGGCAGTTTTTGCATAATCCTGCTGACAGACAAACACACACCAACAAACAGCAGAGATAAATTCTAATATACATTAACAATGCCTTACTTTTTGTCCACAGTGATCTATCTATTTTAACTAAACTTTATTAGAGTTGTTGCTTAAATAAAATTAACTGCAGTCCTGATGCTTCTGTTCAAGGTAAGTTAGCACATTATACAAGATGGAGTTGCTGATGCTGTCATTCGTGTTGCGTTGAGTCGTTTACTACAGTGGAGTCAGGAAGCGCATGTATTTATGTTCAAATAAAGCTCTTTTAACCCAGTTGAACTCTAAATGGCATTTCTCATGTTTATGTGATGAATTTCAAGAATCTGAGTCAGTTTGGGACTCTTTGATGTTTCGAAGCATCAACGTTTAACCCCTACACAAGATTCGAAACACTGCATGAGTGCCTCGCATAGTGTAGCTTAAAGACAACAACATTTCCAAAATGAATCTCGCGCTCTAGATTTTCTTTTATGTGGATATTATCTTTTTATAATCAAAACCATAAAAAGAAGGAATTGGATTTGATTAAGGTGATGCAGATAACAAGTTAATACCTGATTAATAGGTTTAAATCTAAAACAGATTTACACCACCCAGCATGTTGTTTTTCAATTAGCAGCTTTTTCCAATCAACGCTGCTTTTTTCTTTGTATTTTTTTTTTTTTTTTTTTTTAGCGTGGGACAAATATTTACAGATATGTGCTTCTGGCATGAACAACATGAGGGATCTGTACAGCACGATCCTGACTTGTAAAGAAAAGGTTCATATTAGAGTTACAGATTTTTGTCATCATCAGTTTGACTGTTTACATCTAAATGAGTTTTGTGTTCTCCTGCTCGTGTTAAGAGAAGATAAAATGTGCCGTAATCCTCTGTAAATTATCCTGGGTGCTGTCTCAGTCTGAGTCTCTGTAAAGCTGTTCAGGGCACGGTTATGAAATCATTGTTTCGGGGGCGGGTTAAACTCTAAATCTGGCTACAAGTGCAGTTTCCCACACATGGGCTTTAATAGTGTGGTGTGACTAGAAACAATGTGCAGGTATGTGTGGAAGGCCATATATAGCAGACAACCCCTCTTCTGTTGGGTTGTTCTGTTTATTAGAAAAAGAAAGTATATGTTTTAATCCCACAGACTGTACCATTACATAAGCTTTAAAACTGCTGACAGGTGATGTATGATGTGCAATAGTTTGCTGGTGTTTATGTGGATGATGCCATCCACCTGCCAATGTTGTTGTGCACCAAGCACACAACCATGTGGTCCACCATACCATAAAGAGTGCACGCTAGCAGGTCAAAGAATACCACAAATATCCTAAGGCATCCTCAGATAGTAGGATCTACAGTATGCATCAGAGCACGTGGGTCCAGGCATCACAAGACACGCCAGGGGTCCCATGACTGTGCACTGATGGGTCAGAGCTGGTTTAGAGAGGGAGCGAGAGGGACTCACACAATATTACACGTTTGCTTTTAATCTTGTAGCTGTCAGTATTGGTATATCAGCAAAAATACTGAGCTCTGTACTGTTTTTTTCCCCATTTGTATTCAATGACAAGACAATTTCCACTCTTGCTGATCAATAAAGCCCAATTTGATCTGGTTCAGTTCATCTGGTTCATTAGTTTAACTTAACCATTTACCATCCTGAGACAGCAAAAGGTTTAACATAAATAAATAAATATATAAATGAACTGTCACGAAAAGGCCACAAGCCAGCGCCGGTCAGCATGGACATCATCCATTTACTCCAATTGGGTATTGATTTGGACGGGTACCAATTCCAGTATTGAATCATTAATAAAAGGAAATGTTAACAGCATGCCAGACTCACTCAATTATTTACATTTTGCCGTGAAACATTAATGCTGAACGTCATGATTTTAGGCTTGGAAACAAAGCGACGGACAGCGGTTAATAGCAATGTAAATCTCAGTAGATGTAAGCTACAGTGCTGTAATAAAGATGATAAATGTCTGATTGAAAAAAAATAAATAAACACAGAATCAGAGATCATCAAAGTAGGCATGTTAGATGTGACAGTAAAATAGCCCCAGGACAGCAGACATATTACTGAGATACATGAAGCAGAGTTTTGCCACAGGGAACCGACCCAGTGCCTTGAACGTGAGCATGCAATCACTCAGTGGTAAACTGAACAAAGCGCCACCAGGGAAATAACGTCACTCCTGATCAAAACTGTGGGTAGTTACAACCCCCAAGGTCATACTGCTGGGGTTTTACATTTAACAGTACAGAATACACTGACTGCATATGCACAGTCTAACAAGGAAGGAGTAAAGTTTAAATTAAATATATTGCATCAGCAATTAAAAGAAAAGAAACAGCTAAATGTAATATTAATGGAGTTAGAAAGCCAACAGAAAAATATAGCTTTGTAGTTCTTCCCATCCAGGTGAAACCATTTAGAGCCTTTCATGTGATTGTTGTGGTCATGTTTTGCTCTGATAATCCCGCCTTCTCAGTACTACGCAGAAGACAGACAAAGTTACTTATAGAAAGCTGAGTGTTTACCAGCTAAAGGCTCAGATGTCCACCCCCGCTGACTAAAAGTAAACCAGAAGAAGAGTGAATTTTGGACCTAACCTCACCAGTTGGCCAGAAATCAAATAAATGCTAATGTTGGTATGTTTCTTTTAATACACTCTATTCACCCTTTTTTTTTTTTTTTTTTTTTTTTTTTTTATTTTTTTTCTTTTCTTATTCATGGTTCTCCGTGGGCGATCTTAATGGGAAATCCAGAGAGAGAGCTGGCAGTTTCTGGCTGCAGACCAGGCTGAGTGGACACACCAGCAAACACTCACACA
>VUQR01017903.1:8622-28691 GCA_015108515.1 Hemichromis elongatus | reverse complement strand
GACATTGTCATGTAAGAAGGGCATGCCTGTTGGGAGACTTGGCCTTTTACACACACACACACACACACACACACACACACACACACACACACATAAACGCAGACCCACACACAACGGCTCACATGGGGGATGCAGGGAGGGAACAGGAAAGAGCGATAGGAAGGATGAGAGGAAACATACAAGTGGGAATTCTTTCTCTTTACAAAGTATAATCTCTGGCTTTAATCTCCCTCTGCCTGCTAACTCTCTGAAGCCCTGCTTCTCAAATGTCGGACTTTTTTTTCTACTTGTCTGCGTAAAAAGCTTTTCCAGCAGGTAGCTGCACAGATGAACACACACGCACTCACGCATCTATATAAACGAGGGCAGACGTACGTATTTTCAACACGGAGGGAGTCTAAAGCTGGTTGGCATCAACGTGTAACCATTATGACAGACTGACAGCACTGAACGAAGCGTTTCCTCTACAAACGCAGTCACCAACACGAACCACATCATACCTTTGTTGCCCTTTTTTCCGCCTGTCTGGTGCTCGCTCCCCTCAGGGCATCCTTGTCCTATCATCCCTCTCAAGTTAATAGATTATTTCTGGGTGTCCGGTAAGTCCCGGTCAGCGGTCTCTTCAGCCGGGGCGAGCGCGCCGCAGAGGAATAGGGACGCTCGGTCTGTCCGCACCGAAGCTCCGCGATGTGCACGAGTTATCTCCCACCCTGTTGTTTCACTCTGAGCTCCGCTGTGGTTAATGTGTTTGGAGTGTGTGTGTGTGTGTGTGTAATAGAGAGAGAGAGAGAGTGCCAGAAAGGGGCTAACCTCGGATAAAGTCCAGTTTTTCCCTCTCCAGCGTCTTTTCGCTCCCACTTCTCGCTGTCAGCCAACAACCAAACGTCAACTTTGCTACTTCAACTCCAAAACGGCTTGTCATAACGTTAATGCTACACAGTCTCTTTCTCTCTTGCTCCCTCTCTCCCTCTTTCTCCTCAAAAGAGGTTCGTGTCTCTCCCTCAGCGCAAAACAGCGGCAATAGGTGCCACTAATCTCTATTTCCACCTCGCTTTGTCCCCCAAGTCCTCAGGGCGCCTCCGTCTTTTTAAATAAACCAACTGTGTTCAGTAACGGTTTGACAGGTGTCGCCTCCAGCGCACGTTGTGTCCTCCTCCTCCTCCTCTTCATCATCTAGAGCCGAGACTGCGCGTGATGTTGTTTTCTGTTGGTGTGTGTGTGTGTGTGTGGGGGGGGTACTCTTTACAGCGGCTCTCTGAGCTCCGTTACAGGGGTTCAGGAGGTCGCAACGGTCCAGCAATTACCGACAACTCACCACGCATTAGAGTGACAGGTGCACAGACACACACCCACACACACACACCCACACACTCGCTCACACACAGGCTACACAAAGCACAGGAGTCTGTAGCTGTTTGGGCTTTGGGGGCCCCCTTAGATGGAAAATGAGTGGATTTAAGCCCTCGAGGAAAAGGAGGGAGAAAGGTTTCTCACACTTGGAAAAATGAAGTAATAAAGACTATTTCAGTGTAAAGTCTGAATTTTAATTTGAGCATAATCATAAACAGAGAGTCACTGGCATCACTGTGTGTCAGGACGAGTCAAAGGCAGGGGTCCTTGAGGCATAATGACTGTGAATCAGTTCGGGGTTAAATTGATTCTGATGTGTTTTAATTCTGACTCTGTGACCAGTGAGTTTTATTTGCTTAAGAGGCACACCTCACAATTAATTTGCATTTATTACCTTTGCGCTGTTTGCACACTGAGGAGTCGCCACAGCTTAGGCTTTTATTGAATGCGAACATAGCAATTTTAAATGTTACTTTCCCTGACAGAAGTTGGTCATGCCAGACCGAGGTGCAAACATTGGCACACCTCTGTCCTCTTCAATCATGCACCCACCCACACACTCTGCAGCTCATCTGCACATAGAGCATCTGTACAGGGCCTGTGTGGGCCCCTTGGGGCTTCAGGTGCAGGTGCAGCTACACCACCAGCACCCCCTGGCGCTGTTCCAGAGATGCAGTAGTAGGACTTAGTCTGATTCATTTTGAAAGACTCTCATAGTCAGACTCATGGAAACAATCAGAGGGACTGTAGCAGATTTCCCTAGCAGTTATTTTGTTTGAAAATGTTATTTTAGAGTGTGTCTGCTGTAATCTACCACTGTGTCTTACTGTATATTTGCCTCACAGTGTAACCACACTAAATTATTGATCGCCATAATGCTATTATTTTATGTTTGTAATGTAATCTTCTGAGACTGTGTACCTGAACACTGATGTTCTTAATCAATACAAGAGTCCACCACAGAGAGCGATTGCTAGCCAAACCTTAATACCCATCATGGTCACACAAACACCAGGAAATAAAAAACATTTTACCCTCACATTAATAAAAGTCTAATCACAACATAAATACTACTAAATTAATTCTTTGAAAATTTTAAATTGTGTTTTTCTACCTGTGAGCATAAAATTGTTTATAATCAAAATCTCTTTGGTTTCTGTGAGCTCCTTCTGCACAATCAGGAGATGAGCAAATTGACACGCAGGCTTGGTAATTCATTGGAAAATGCCACAAAACTACCAGTTGCTAGGGAACAGCGAGTATTCCCCGACCAGTTGCAAGTGGTTGTTAGACATCACTGGCTGTTGCTTTTGAATTGGTTGCTAACCCTTATTCATGTAGGCCAGTGACCTCATGGTTACCACTGGTTTCTTGGGAAAAGTTTGTATTCCAGACCAGTTGTTAAATGGTTGCAGTAGGGTTGCTGACTGTTGCTAAATGAAATTGGTTGTAAAGTATTTGATTCCTGCAGTTGTATGGAAGATGCCAACTTGTCTGCAAACAGTTGCCAAGTGATTGTGAAAGTGTAAAGAGTACGGTTAAACTAGAAATGGACAGTATTTGCCTTCAAAGTAAAAGTGTGGCATTTGGAAACACATTGGTGTAGTAAGGCACAACTTTTATTTTGAAAGAAAAGTGTTTCAGTCGAGTGTTTGCAGACCAGTCGGGGTGTATTTGAAATCATGAGCAGTTGCAAAGTGGCAATCTGATATGCAACCAAAGCAATTATACCTGGGAACAGCTAACGATCTCCTGCAACCACTCGCCAACTTATCAAATCACACACATTTATAAACCAGAAGTTGTCAGAGGGTCACCAACTGGTCTCTAGGCTTGTATGGTTGAATCTGTGTAGACCCCTAAAGGTTTTTATCTGTATCAGATATTATGATGTCATCATGTTGTCTAGCAACACTCTCAATGGGCTTTAGCATTTATACACTTGTAACATTTTATAAAAACACCAATTACATCTAATTTTGCAAATATTAAATATTGCATGTCTAACTTGTCATACTTACAGTATCAATATCACTTACATCATGTGACATGTTAAGTCAAGTCAAGTGTACTGTAATTATGGGCTGTAGCAGTCCCTAGTAATGGTAGTACTTATATATTCCTTTTGCTTGTGCTCCAAATGAGGCAGTGGAACGTAATGGCGCATAATTATTGCATAACTATTTAAGTCTGGTACTATAATAATGTTAACATCTGACATTTTATGCAGTTCTATTTATTTTTCCACATGTAGTATAAGCAAAATATTGGGACAAAGGTATATGTACAGTATTGTCAGTCCACTTCTGGATATATGCAATGTGTATGTTTGAAACATCCACAATTGGCAATCCAGTTCTATATCTTCTTCCACCTGTCTTAAAACAACAGTGTAATATTGACTGATTTCTCATTCTCACTCTACTAACTATTTTATATTGTCATGTAAAGGACAATGAACTGACTTGAGAACCCGAAGTACAGTACACTTCAGTTTAATCCATCCAGCTATGTTTATGAAGATTGCCCTTGTTTTTATTAGCTTACGTCAGTGTGTTTCTTATTGTGTTTATTTTCTCCCATTTTGTGTTGAAAGACGTTTTTAAATTGGGGGAATTTATTACAGTCAGTTTACTATTTTTTTCAGTTTGTTTTATGGCATTCTTAATTTAAAAAAAAAAGTTATTCCTAAAGGAACTATTACTGTGTCTGTGGTAAATTACTGTAATTTATGGTGGATTTATCCCTCATGGTATCTGTTTAACAGCCGTTCATGCAATTATTGGCTTAAGTAAAAGTAGGTTAAAGGATTAGCTGCATATTCCCCTTCAAATATTAGAAAAAGCCCCAAAAATCTTAGCCACAAATGCTAAAGAAAATGGTCCAGATCATACTAAAATAAATGATACACAATCATTCAACTCACTGATATGTAGATTTAGCATGATTGATGAAGTTGCTCACAAATGCTCTGTGCATTTGAATTGAAATTGAATTAGCAGCTGCTTAATGGATAATACTTAAAATCTGAATATTATCTGTATTTACCAGTGCAATTTTTGCACCGATAATTGTTGGTTTGTTGTTCAATAATGTGGTCATTCTGCACTGGCCTGTCCAATCAACACTTAAATGCTCATCTCTGCTTAAGTTAGACTACAAGAAGTGAAACAAAGCACTCTTTTTCTTCTTCAAGCTTCTCTCAGATTGTACAGACTTTGCATTGCCTCCTGCGTGACACATTTGCATGTTGGTTATATTCAGAATGGGTTCCCTGTATGTTCATGCTAATAACAGTGATGGCAAGCTCAGTAATTTTCTGAGAGCACTACTGAAGATGATATCAGCCTGTCAAGTCAGACAAAGCCTTGAGCCAGTATTATCTGCTGTGCAATAATTTTAATCTAAAGGGCACCATAATTTATAAAAAATAAAATTGTGTTGTATTATATAAGACTTGACACTAGTAAATGACACCAGAAACACGTGAGCAAAGTGTTTGGTTATAAATTAAATAAGAAGTTGTGAAGTTTTTCATACATCTCTAGTATCGCCCCCTGCTGCCCATTTAAAATAAAATCATGTTTAAGAAGATTTGGCTTCACTTCTTAGTAAAAAGGCTACATCTCTTCAGTAGAGATTAAAATATAAAATATTTAATTCAATAATTAAGCATTTATGGTGTAAAATAATAATAAATGTCTGTATGCAAACTGGAAAAAGCCCAAATTTATGATTTACTTGTACGGTCTCACCAGAAGCAAAAAAGCAAAACTGGATCAACAGATGTTCTCTTAATTAATTCAAAAATCATTTTAGAATCATAAAATATAAATATGTTTGCCAAGTATGCAATGCACTCTCTATGGTAAAGGCAAAAAAAAAAAGAAGAGCTTTCTCTACATCATTTGTCTTTGCCTGTTGTTTTTGTTGCCTCACTGATTGCAGGCATTTGAATTTCTACTATAAAGTTGTTGAGGAAGTATGCAGGCTGTCGCCAGCCGTTATAGTAACTGTAGTTGGAGGACGATTTACGACAAAAAAATGGCTGGCCATTTCCCCAATGCATTACTGCTCATTTGCATAAAGTTGAACTCTGGTCAACTTCCTCCGTTTCTGAGTAGTTTGAGAAACCTGCTCTTGTCACGCTTCATCTTATCATTAATTTAAAGCTACCAGCTGCTTCATGTCATATCGCCACTGCAAGTGTGAACTCTGGTAAGAATGCACAAGCAATTAGCAGTGTTGAGATCCTCACTTATAAATCTATGTTAACACTACATCAGTCCGTACAAATGCACACTTTGGAGTAAAGTGTTTGTTACATACAGGTGGGAATAAGACTTTGTGGAGCTTAAAAACACATTTCTAGTAAGTAAGTAAGATTTGCCAAGAGGCCAAGAAAAGCCAATAAAGCAGTGTAAGCATAGGTGCAAGAAAAGGAACGGAAATAACATTTGTTTTTTAATCTCATTTGCTTGCATTGCTTGTTTAACTCCATTTAGGTTATAGTCCGTCTGTACTGATGCCCAGGGTGGAGCAGGGTGGGACAAGTTTTAAAAATCCATTATTAACGATTATTTAATACAACAGTTGTAGTTTTTTTTTAATTAAAAGCAAATCCTCGTCTTATTAATTGCAAGGTCTGATTGTTTTATTTTAAATTCGTCTTCTTCAGTTTAAAAGGTGATGGTAAAGGCTTAGAATCAAATCTGCATTTATCCTGCGATGTAGCTCCGGCTTTGTCCTTTTCTGACACAGGGACAGCAGCAAACTGATTGACATTCTCAAGTGGTCCAAATAAATGATGGCTAGAAATTAAATGACTGAAAGCGCTATAATGGTGTTTAGGACAAGTGGGTAGGAGAAAGAGAGAGAGGGAAGCGGGAGAGGGAGGAATACACAAACAGGTTGCACTGGGGCCTGGGGAATAAGAGGGAGAAGCCAGGGAGAGCAGGGAGAAAGGAGAAAAAAAAAGATGGAGGGCCATTTAAAGCAAAGACACACTCGCAAAGCTGGTTTAACACAAAGCTTCAAAGTAAATTTTACCCTGTTTTTATCATTATCATCATTACCTCCGACTTTTAATACAGTCCCACAGAGAGAGAAACATTCACACACACCCATGCACGTGCAGGTGATTAAACACCAGTTTTTACAGTGAGCCAAACAGAAAATGAGAGCTCATAGCCTCTCCTTAATCTCACTCTTAAGCCGAATTCTTCCACCTCCTCCTCCTCTATCTGGCCAGGTTTTAAGGCATTTAGCTCCTGTCCTTCACTGATGCATCAATCAGACCTCTTTCTCCCCCTTTCTCTGATTACTTACCTCCCAAGAAAGAAGAAGAACTACACTCCATCTTGTTGTTTTATGTTCCCGGCAAATTTAGCCCTGTGTCTCCCTTCTCCACCCTCAGGTCTCTTTCACTTTGTCTCTGTCTCTCTCACTCACTCACCTCCATCATCCCCTCCCTCCCTCGCTCTCTCCCCCCTCCTCCCCGAGCCCTTCCTCTGTCCCCTGACACCTCGCACTCCCCTCCTCCACCCCATTCTCCACTCCCTCCCTGTCAACCCTCCCTCCTCCCGTCTCTTTCCTTCTGTATGTAGTTGTATAACTTATCACCCTGATCCCTTTCCTGCGTGATAATTGGTGTGTCTCTGCAGCAGATGCTAGCGTGCGTTATTTGGCGGCTAAGCATTAGCTCTTCCAATTAGTCATCTAATACCAGTAAGAAAAATAAACTCTTGGCCTCTGTGCTTTCAGCACCACAGGAGCAGAGAGTTGTGTGTGTATGTGTGTTTGTGTTTGTCATGCAACAACTGTGGCCAGCTCGTGCACACACAGTTACACTGTATCCACACACGACCGGGCAGAGGGTACATGTGGGTTTTAACAGATGGCGAAACACTTTCCCTCGAGTATCGACATTACTCTCTCTTTCTCTCTCTCTCTTTCGCCCTTACTCCTTCTAATTAACTAGGTTTCAGTAACAAACCTTTGGGCTTTGCCATCACCATGGTTACCCAAACACTGACTGTCTGGATTTGTATATGCGTGTATCTGTGACTGCTTGAAAGGATGGTGTATGCGCATGCACGTCTTGGTGTTCAAACCCCTTTTCCTCCTGCACCCTTCTGTGTATGTGTGTGCCTGTGTGCTTCCACGTATGTGAGTGTGTGTGTGTGTCCACATCTCTGCAACTGCGTGATTGTGCATGCACATGGGTATTTTGGTTGCTTTGATGCCTTTGTTCCCCCCACAAGGGAAAACAAAGGCATCAGACCAGAGGCTGGTTCAGACTCAAGCACCTATGTATCTACATAGAGAAAAACAGGATTATATGGGATGACTGAAAATGTGTCAAAGATTTATTGTACATTTTTTATGCAAGACGATCTTAATAATTATATAATTCAATGAATAAAGATTACAAGTTGAGATGAAATGAAAATCATTTTTGCATTTGTGACAGGAAGGTACAAGGTGAATTTGAATTTGAACTTGGCTCCCCTTCTTTGAAAGGCAAAAATAAAATGGAAATAGGATGTTGGAGTGCATATTTTATGGCTTAAGCTACCTGGGCAGTCGGTACAGAGTAGCTCACCATGCATTACCCACATGTCATATATTACCTACAAAATAGCAATTCTGTGATACTCGGTGTAGATAATTAATCACCATCCCTGTATACCTCAAGAGTAAGGTAGCATTTTCCCTGCACTGTGGTGTCACAGTGTGCCTGTATTATTATTATTAGTCAGTTGGAATAATGTGTCTGATTAATGTGTCTGATCTAACGCGCTCTCTAATTTGCTTTCCCCTGCTGTCCACCACATTCCCCCCTGTGAAGTTCTTGTGCTTCACTATAACGTAGTTAACTTCCATTGACTTTAATCTCATTTTATTTTGAAAAGCATCACCTTAAGGAATTGGTGGTGGAATCCATTTTTAGCGACGTCTCTGTGTTTTTAATAAAAGTGTTCATATTACTTGCCAGAGTACTGAAAATGTATCTCAAAATGAAGTGATATGTAATATTGCAGAACTGATATTTTGTCCCACATCTTTTCCTGCGCGCTGTTCCAAATATTTCACCAAGCACGCTGACAAATACAGGTAGGTCCACAGGTTTTTGGGCAAATAAGAAAAACAAAAAGATTCATTTTGATCCCAGTTACTCTCGTACCTCTGAAAAGTGAGATATATGGCAATGGCAGTGAGTGCAACGCTTTTGTTAAACTTCTTACACTTCAGTCACAATTTCATTGTGTTATTCAAAAACCCAGAGAGAAAACTCAGAAAAACATACCACTGTCCACAAACGTTTGGACTGAGCAGAGCATCCTGAACAGCGGGCCCTCAGTGTCCTAAACCACAGATGAACTCCGACTGCAGCTGGTAGTCCTTGTTCTGCTCTGAAGCCTCCATGAGCTTGAGCACTTTAACCACTTTTCCACCTGCCACAGGTTCTCATTAGAGTGTCCCTGCAGCTTGCAATGGATCTCTGAGGCAGAACATGGGCTACTGTTGCCAGCTGCAGTCAAAGACTGTCGCTGGAGCTGAATGATATTGAAAACCTCCACGTCAGTGATCTGACGAGTCATCCACTCAGGAAAACGCAAGGCAGAGAAGGCTAGGGCTAGCTAGGGGATTCTCCAGTAGTACATTAATTGCGGGGGGAACTGTTTTCTTGGAGGGATTTAAATATGCTAAAATTAGTTGCCAGTTACACTCTGGCCAGTCTGCCCCACTAAAATCTGTGCATTGGGAAATTTTGCTTACTGTGTGTGATTATGAAGCATACAAGTATACTATAAGGGTAAGAAACCAGCCCCACATAAGTATTCTGTGTATTTTTTCAGGTTGTATAATAAAGTTAAGGCTAATTAATTAAAAAAAAACACTGCTATACTTTCAATATCCTTTAAATGAATTAGGTCATACAGGGCGTAGTGTGTTCATGTCTGAAGGCAGCAGTGTTTATACCGGTCATCAGCTTCCTCTGGGCTGCATCAGCGTGCCCCCATGATCTCTCTCCAAGAACTCTTTGTCTGCTTTTGTGTGTCTTTGTCATCTTGTATCTTCACACACAAACAGTGACGGCATCAAGGAGGGAAAGGGAAGAGGGGAAAAAAAGAAACGCTTGAAAGAAAAATACACATCCAGCCTACTCTTTTCCCTGTATGGATATAACTCGCTGTTATCTGACATGGTAGTGACTGCCATCTTATTAGTAGTATTTTTTTTTAATTTCTCAAACAGACATTATCATGTGGGAGTAAGACATTTATGTCGGCTCTAATAGAGCTGCCGACACAAATCTCATCAATCTAAAACATCAGGTTTTAGTGTCATTCCCTCAGAAAGAAAGAGGACTTAGTGCACACAAATAACAGCCGTAGGGTTCCAGAGGGTAATGGAGTAATTAAACACGTTGTCATCGTTGCATTGTTTCTCTCGACTGTGGGAATTTCATTATCACTCTCTGTGTTTACTGTGTCTCATTGTGATTAATGGAAATGTTTGGACATTACCTGACACTGATGTAGCCAAGGCATGTAGCAGGAGAGGAGGTGAATAATTTGCTTCCAAAAATCGTTAAGTTACAACTGGTCCCATTTGACATGCCTAAACACTCCAAATTTGTTTTTACAGCTACAAATGCAGTTATTAGCAATGAAGTAGCAATGGGATTTACACTTCTTTGATGACACTGGGTGTGTTTTGGATTCTATGGATTGACACATGGTGAACCTACCAGTTCAAACTTGTTTTTGCTTGTTATAGTGAAAGTATCACTGGCCTATTGAGTGGCTCCATAGTACTGGTAGTTAGAGCCCTTTGGGGTTGTGTAAGGTACAGCTAAAGCTCCCTGGGGCAAAAGAGGTAAAGGATAAGAACAAAAAAAAAAATTTAAAACAAAGCTTGCTATTGACCAGACTAGTCCAGAATTATGTTTGAACACAAAATGAAAATAGTTTTTTAAAATCTGTGATGGAAGAGGTAAAGAAATTGCTGACTGTGGTCAACATGTCAGACCGGACACTTGTTTAAAACTCAGTTTCGCAGTAATATGTATTCCACACTCATTCTGAAGTGCATGATTATAATTTGCTGTTAAACTATATTTATCATCGTATCCACACTTAATGCAGACAAAGTAATATGTATAGTTAGATGTAATAGGGTTTGGTTCCCGTAACTGTCAGTGTCAGTTTCCTAGCAACCAATTTACCCATTACTAAAGTCAGACAGTTAGAAAGATGATTTTTAAAGCCGGTAAAATCATCACGCTTTCATATCCTCAATATATCAAATTACAATGTGTGAAACAAGTCTCTCATAATGATGCTCATTTTCCTTTTATTTGATAGCTGCAGATAGCTGTAATAGTAGAGACCAACAGGAAATGTGGGAAAGACAGCAGGAAATGGGATGCAGTAAAAGGTACACCTGGTTGGGAGTTGACCTGGAACATTGTGCTGTTTTGCATTGCACTTTAAAGTTTTTGTCTACCTACAGTGCAGTCATCACTTTGCTTTTGGCTACAGTCAGGAGATCTACAATGCAGCTGTCCTTTGGTGAAGATGCAGCATTTAGCCACTATACAGTTATGTAGTTAACCAAGGATTGGTTAGAGATTAAAACAAAGGTAACGTCAGTAAATATTGGGCTTGGATTCAAATTATAGGTGATTACTTTCCTCGGTAACTGCTTTGTTTCTTGCTAACAAGTTCACCAAATCAGCCTAAAACAAGTGCTGTAACAAGTTTCCACTGTGGCTAAACAAAATCAGTTATTCCAGGAAATCCTGATGTCACAGTCGTCACCAGTTCACTTCAGCACCAGTAAAACACTGATAACTATAGTTTTGGTCCAGCTCTCCATGTCAGAGCTGCAGTCTGTCTCCTTCAGGCAGATTTGTTTTTCTTTAGAAAGAAGGCTTTTCACCACTCAGGAGTCCAGGCTTCATATGGCCTGGGGCGTGGTAGTCAACACAGACGAGTACTAACAAGAACTAGTGTGTGATATAAGCCTTATGTACAGCCTGCAGCTAATCAGCACATGATGAATGGGTGACTTAATGGAGACGATTTATCTGTCTGAGGTTTTCCATCTGAACGAGCTTCATTCAGGTTCATCATTCGATCTATCAGCTCTTAGACAAGCTGTGCACCTGAGACAGTTTCACACTGTCACATTAAACTCCTTTTTTTCCTAAGAAGGCTTGATAGAGAGTAGAGATAGTCACTTTGGGAGATGTTAGTGAGACATATACAGGGAAGTGTGCTGTGTTTAAAGGGTGAAATTAAGTGGTATTTACAATTAATGAGGCAAAGGGGGATGGTGAAAACTGAGAATCCTCGAGAAGGAAAGACATCTGTGGGATTTAGCTTCTCTTCCTCGCTCTCTTAAAAACCAACTTGCTTCATGTACAGTCTCAGTGCGTACCCAGTTGGCACAATGCCTACTGGCAAGGATTAGCTAAAATGAGAACTGTCCCCTGTGTGTTCATACGTAACTTTGAAACTGTCCCTCGCAGAACGATTATGTGCTTATCAGATTATCCTAACATGTTCACAGCAACCAAAATGGGATGCATGAGCATAGGGGGGGAAAAAAAGAAAAAACATGATTTGTATGAGTTTATGGTACCGTTTCCTGGAAGCGTTGCAGATGTCCTCAGGCTAACACTGCTGAGTCCACACGTTCATGGATATGCGAGTGAGAAAAACACTTGGGTATCACATATGTCAAAAGCAGCCACAGCCAGCATTATCACTCTGCCAGCAATTTACACTTACAAGCATGTGCAGTGACTTGATTCGAGTAGGGAATGATTTGGAGCACACTGGCCACTCATAGATACTAGTATTTATTCAGCGTTTACCTTGCTGTAAAAAGAGCTCACTATATTCTTACTTTGTTTAGCGTCACCTCCTTGTTATCCAAGTTGGAAGTCATGGTATGGTTTCCTTTTTCATAACTGAAACACAAATTGGACCACATTAACTGTTTATTTTTTGTCACAGGGTAGCTTATTATTCTTTGGACTGTAGCCTCAGCGTGAGTTTATTCATTAGCTTCGCAGGCCCGTTCATATTGTGCTGTGCTTCTCAGCCCTCGCTGACGGGACTCCGAGCCTGCTGGTTCGCATTCTATCCGTCTAATCAGGGACAGAGTTACACCTGCGATGCCACGTGGATGCAATTAACTGACTGGCTGGGAAAAAAGTAGCAGCACTGTAAACCCTGAAGACACAAACTGAGAGCCACTAGTGTGAAGAATTGCTGACACCAATAAACCATTTTTTCCCCAGAAGGGCAAATGTAGAAACACCATTTTCCCCCCTTATTTTCTATATTTACCTAAATGAAGGTTCATTTAAATATAGCGCTAGGAATTAAAATTAGGAGGCAAGAATTACTGTCGAACAAGTAGCTGAATGGATTCATTCAAAATGAAGCTAGATGCTTACTGTGAGCAGGTCTAAACTTTTGTTCAGGTCACCACTCGTGAGTGAAGAATCACACTGTGGCCTGTTTATAATGTCAGCAAAGCACTTGTGCAACACGTTAGCAATGTAGCTAGGCATGTTTGTGTCCTTTTGTAACTTTTTTGGTTGTAGTATCAACTTGGTGTTAGACTTATCCTCAAACTGTAACTCATTTGCAGATTTTGAAGTTTCCAGTGTTACTTTAGAGGGTATTTCCTCATTTCCTAACAGCATTGTCATGATTGTACTAATGAAAATGCATACTGTGTGAGCTCTGTTTTACTGTCACTTTGAATGAAGGTGTGCTGTACACTTCAATGCACTGAAATATCCGGTTCTTCCATTTTCAAACATGTAGAATGAAAACTGAACCAGCGGTCCACAAGCTGGAAATGGAGACAGTTTGCCTTTAAAGTAACAGTTGCACCTATTGAAACAAACACCATTTAGGCAGTATTATTAAAGAAAAGCCCTCATGCATCAATATTTATTAGATACAAGTTGCTAGAACTAAATTTTACCTTGTTTTGCCTTCAGAACTGCCTTTATTTATCATGACATAGATCCAGAAAGATGCACAGCTTCACACAGTTGCTTCAGATTTGTTAGCTGCACTTCTATGATGAACCACAAATAGATTTGAGATTTGTGACATAGTATCTTTTGGAAGTAGCCATCAGATGATCGGTACACTGTGGGTAAAGGAATGAACATATTCACCTGGTAATAAGGGGCCTAAAAAATTCCCAAGAAAATACGCCCTACACCATTACAGCCCCGCTACCAACCTGTACCACTGATATAAAGCAGGACTGTTGGTGTGCTTTTATGATTGTTACTCCAAATTCTGACCCTACTGTATTATTTTTGGTGAAGAAATTCTGAATCATCAAATCAGGCAACATTTTTTTTAGTCTTCTCTTGACCAGCTTTTGTGAGCCTGTGCAAACTCTGCCCTCCATTTTCTGTTCTTGGCAGACTTGAATGGTTTACTGTTTCAAGGTTTGATGTTAAGAGATGCTATTCTGATTACTTTGGTTGTAACGAGTTACCCTGCCTTCCTGTCAGTTTGAAGCAGTCTGGTCATTCTCCCAAGAGATGTGTTGGGAAAATCCTAGAAGGTCAATAATTTTTTGGAAACATTCAGACCTACATGATACATGATACATGCCTAATTGCATTTAATTTCTGCCATGTGATTGGCTAATTAGATATTTGCATTAAGGAGCAGTTAAACAGTTATACCCATTGAAGTGAATGGTGAATGTACATTTTCATTAGGACAATTTGGACAGTAAACTAGGAAATGTCTCCATGAAATGTACTTTGTGCACAGAATATGTTCTAAAACCAAAATGATGAGGTTTTGTGAAATCATAGTGAAAGGTTATCTAGATGTTAGGCAGAGAAAACAAGAACTAAGAACAACTTCCTGTTGGCTGAGGTGTCATCAAATGTATTGTTTGCTTGGGCTTCAGTTTGAGATTTAGGAATAATTGATTTACAATTAAAATAACTGAATAATCATAATGGAAAAAAATTAAATCTGCTCATTGAAGTAGTTGGAGTTTTATATCCACTGGATGTAATGAGAAAGTGATTGCACTGTTCATCAGAGACCTGTGTGATATTTCATATTAGATGTGATGAGGGCTGCAACTCATGGGTAGTTTTGTTATTGATCTGTTCAGGTATTTATTCAGATTAAAAACAAACCAAACAGCAATCACAGGTTCTTAGACCCTAAAACATTTTGTTGGTTCACACATTGTAATCAGAATCAATCACTTCATTTCAGTAACTTGGATTCACTTTAATTTCGAGGACATGGAAGTCCTATGATATGGTCCAAAAAATTAAAAGACATCTTTATCATCTAATTTATTGTTCATTTTTGAGTACAACCCCCAAATATTATTTTCAGTTTAAGTAGAAATTGAATAGCTAAGTGTAATCCTCAGCTATTTATATGGCTAAATACGTAGCCAGATAAATTGAAAAGACATTTTCGCCAGATATACACTAAAGACATTTTTGCTTAATTTAATTAGTTTTGTGTCCTCCGACTTTTTAATTATTGCTTGCTGTGACAGTTTAAGCCTTATTAATAACGCTTCAGTTGTGTTCACAATCATTTCTTCTTTTTTGTCTCTCTTTTAGCCAACAACACTCTGCTCGGTGGAGGTGGAGGTAAGTTACCACCTGTCTGATCCTTTGGTCGTCTATGTTTGTGTGCCTGCCAAGACACTTGCAGGCCTCAGCTGTTATTAATGGCATGGCTTTGTGGTGCAAATGGTCGTCTGTGGACACCAAATAATTTAAAATTGTCGCACTTCTTTTAATCAGATGATGCAGTGTAATTTACGAGCCAAAAAGAGCGAGTGTGCGTGTGTTTGTTTACGTGTTTGTGAGTGTTTTATGTTCCATGTGTGGTGTCTGTCTATATTTTTCTTTGTGTAAGGTAGCAGGTAGCTCTTTGTTGTGGCAGGTGTTCAAGGTGCTTTTGCATGCTGCTTGTTAGTGTGTGTGTGTGTGTCTGCTTTATGCGTTTGCAGGTGTGAAGTCAATAGTTCATAATTTATGGGTGTGGAGTGCTATGGAAATAAACATTTTTCAGTGTATTGTTGACTCAGTGCTTTGCTGCGAGTGTGTGATGTTTGACGTCCGTGGGTAATCGATACTTGTAATAAATCTGTGCTGCTAATGCAGTAGCCAGATTCACTAAAACATGTGCGCACACACCTTACTCAACCTGTGTGTGTGTTACTGCTTGCAAATTTGGGTGTTGGTGCATTTGCCTGTGGTCGTTTTCTTTGTCTTCATTTGGCCAAACAGCTTTAGCCTTTCAGCCCAGCTCGCTCGCACTGCCATTTTTAACCTTCCTATTTGTATGTTAGTCTGCATGCAGTTTTTTTTCTTTTTTTTTGCAGTCTCTGTGGTGAAGTATCAAGTGGTGCACCTGCATGTCTGTATATTTGCGTGTATGTGCATTTGTATGTCAGCTTATAACCGTGCATCTGCTTGCCTGAAATGATCTACTGAAGTCCTGAGTGTCCATATGCACACATACACAACACACACACACGAGCTCCACCTTAACTGATAAACACCAGCTGAGGCTCAAGCCACAAAAATGGATGCTGCACTCTTCCTGTCGCCACACACACACACACGCACAGTCAAGCACCTCGAGATCTACGGCATCGTTTGATGTTGTCCTGAGGTCTCTGATGGCTTTACAAAGACAGATGGTTTCTAGAGAGCCCTCGAACATGTGAATGCGTCACACTGGGTGCATTAGTGCCCATGTAAAGCATGTTTATGTTGATCACTGTGGTTTAGTTAATGTTTTTATTCAGTTAAATTTAACCACAGCAGCTGCTTTCATTGTAAACATTTCCACCGACCAGCTGAATGAGCCAACATTAACAGCCACCATCTGAATCTGTCTATTCTCTCTTTCTGTGCCACTCTGCACCATTTTTCCCCCCCTTGCTCAGTTGATTTCCCTCATTTCTTATTGTATGTATTTTTCTCCCTCCATCTCCCTTTTCAGCTCTGTCCTCTGGGGTTTGCTAAGGCAGATAGAGCCTAGAGTAGGTGTTAATTAGAGAGAGGTAAGGGTAGTGACAAGAGGAAGAATGGAACAAACAAGAGAGAGGGAGGGAAACGATGCTTAGAGAAAGAAGACGAGAAAGACGAAAGCGATGATGGCCACTTGGGATCGACAGATGCAAGTGGAGGGCCGAGTGGGAAAAAAACACACACACAAAAATCATTTGCAATACATCTACATTTGCCAGGATCACATTCTTCACTGAGTAACCACGCGTTCATTCATTCAGCTTTAGTGAGTTGTTTTTTCCATCAAAGGTGAGGCAACAAAAGGTCTTTACGGTTCTTTACCTCTCAGTCTCAAGGGTACCTGGGTAAATGTCATTCAGTTAGATCAAACGCACACCTGTCGACATTGTTTTTCGCACTTCAATCTGGAGGAGTGCTGAGCTGATGCAGTGCATCAACAACAAACTCAAGGGCAGGAAATTAACCTTTTTTTATGTCCACTGGCTGCTGTTGCTCATTTATTCCCAAGCTTATCTGCTATTTCAACATTTCACTGCTTTGATTGATTTTCTAAATGGAACAGAAAGCCAAGATGATAGAGGTTTAGTCAGCCAGACAGTTACCATTATCTTTGTATAAACATTTATTCAAGTAGACATGAACATATATCAGTTTAATCTCTGAATGGATGCTGTTAAAATTGTTAGAGCCAAGACAGATTCTTCTTCTAGGTCACCATATGTCAGTGCGTACCTTTGGGATGTATGGCACGTTAAAGTGTTTTTTCACGGGCGTGTGGCCTCCCAAAAATGTTATCAGCTTTCACTGATACAGCTTACAGCTGTTTTCTGCATTTCAAGACATTGTAAACAATCTTTAAGGATAAAAACTATAGTGTCTTTTTTCATTTAGCAGAGTAGCCATGGGGTTTTAAGTGCAGTTTATCACACAAGGAAGCAGTTTGTAAACAATGTTTTTATTCAAGAGTAATTTTAGAGCTTTGATGCAATATTTTCAGAGTATTTTCATTCCATGAGGGAAAACTGATTTCTTTATCTATGAGCATTCTGCCTTCATACTGATTTCAAATGCACAAATGAAGTTTCCTGACCATGGTGGCCCTTTTAGTGACTTTACTTTTCTTCCTGTTATAATTTTTTCCCACACCTGTATCAGTGCTGATGCAGAGGATTTTTTTTTTTAGTGTTGACATCGGTCGTTCAGGAAACTTCTGCAAGTCCAGGAACCATCGAGTGCCAGTATGAATGGTGACAAAGCTGTGGTGATGACACAGTGGGCATGCAACACAATAAATGACCTAAAAAGGGGCTTTAGGTGATGTAGGAGAGACGAGCTGTTATATAGTGACAAGATTATATAGCTTTAAAATTATATGGCACTCTTCTATTCTGTTTGAGCACTCAAAACACCATATATTGCATGCCTCATTTACCCATTCACACCCATTTATATAATCGCTTTTTTCTAAGCCTAAGTGCTTTCCTTCTACCAATCGCACACATTTATCAAAGAGCAACTCTGGGTTCAAGTTCAGTGCGTTGCCCAAGGATACTTGGGCATGCCGACTGGAGCAAGTTTTTTCACGTTTTTCCTCAAATGAGCATTAGAACAACTGCAGTTTTTGCAGCTTCCACACTGGCTTCGTTTTTCAGCTCTGGACATTGCCCCTTGGTCACCCACCACACCCGTGTTTCAATAAGCAGCAAAAAAAAAAAAGGGTATCACAAGAAGCAAATCCATGAAACAAAGTTTGTGAACCCGAATGCAGGTTGCCTGGATGGTAATTTTTTCCTGTTACACAAAAACCAATCACAAAATCAAAAAACACTTTTCAAGTTACAAATCATGTATGAGCAAAATATTAAAATAGAAACGAAGATCCGGAATTCAGCTTTAATCACTTGTCAAACCAAATCATGTGATCATACATTCAAACCCCTCACTTGCTGTGATGTTGCGTTTTCATAACAACAAGTTACTGATCAAACAGAGACACAGTTACAGACACAGAGGCACTTGCTGTCAGAGATCCTGCTCTGGGTCTTTAGGGACAGATTGCACAGGATGTGAGCCAGCCATGAAGACACTGCCGGCTTATGATTGGTTTAGGTTTTAAGACAGTGCACAATAGATGAGCACGGTCCCAATTAAAATTTCATCTGCTTGCATTTTTTCATTTCGATGGGGAAACAAGAAAAAAAAATGTTGCACAGCTAAAAAATTCAGGCTGAAATTGCATGAGATGACATCTGTAATCAATCCTCAAGAACTGCAATGGAGTTTGAAACCCGGTACTGGAAGTCTCTTGGCTCTCGTCCTTGTGCGTCTGCAGCCCCCCTTTATTTTTTGCTTTCTTCTTGTCTGGATGGGGAGAAAAATACAGGCGGAGAAGAATAGGCTTGTCTGCTTGGCTTTCAGAACAAATGAACACGAGAGCATGTATTGTGAATGAAGGGAGAGAGTTTTGGAGCATGGAGATGAGACTAGAGACAAAGAGCACTTAGTGTACCTTCCGCATGCAGACAGTGCTGTCAGCCGCATACATAAATTCATCTGTTTCACTGCTGTTAGCAACACTCATGTATGTGTGCGTGCGTCTGTGTGCGCAAGAGTTCACGGTAGTAACACTTAACAGGTTGCTCTGCATTTGTTTGTGAGTTCAAGTTTGCACATATACACAGGTGCCTTTACAGAATCGTAGGAGAGGCAGCGTGCGTGTTTGTGCGTCCATCCACCACCAGAACCATCCTAAATGTTGCCTTGGCAACAAGCTGACTGAAGTAAATGAGTGTCCCGGCTCTGCTGAGGGATTGTGGGAAAGCAATATGCCAGCGTTCCGCCCCATTAGTTTGACAGACAGCCTGTTTGGCCTATAAGAGGTCAGCTGGCAAGGGCAATCGTATTAGTATTCCATAGGAGACACTTCGGGATTGGTTTTACTCTTATGCCAAGCTACCTGTGTGTGTGTTTTCTAATGTGTGGATGTGTTTGTTGAGGGTGGGTGGTTCGAAGTAAAGCTTGTCGTGACATAGAACAATATCAGAGAGCGTGTGTGTGTGTGCGCACGAGTGTGTGTGTTTGTTTTTGTGCCCTGCTGGAGGTTGCAGGCTCCGCGCCAGGTAAGCATATCGCCAATTATCACTTCACAGTCCCCCTACATCCCCTCCTTCTCTCCCCCAGAGTCAGTCAATACAGAGCCTGCGAGGGAGATGTGATAACACCTAAACTGGTCAGCCGCCTGTTTAACAGGGTAAAGAAGCCAAAACACTAATTTCAATCCTTCCTGTATTCATCCATGCATTGCATCCTTTTAATCTATTCCTTTCTGGAAACCTGCTTAACATTCATCTCTCCCTTCTTTGTTTTTAGTCTCACCCACTCTTTTCACCTACATACCTTTTTTTTTAATCACTTGATCCCCTTCCAAAGCCATTTCTTTTTGTCCAGCTGTGCTCTTCGGTCTCCCGTCTTGTCTTTCTTTGTCTGTGTGTGAGTGTCTCTCCATCTCTGCATTGTTATTATTTATTTATTTATTTTTTTTGTTTGTGTGTCTAGTGATATAAATGTGTTCCCTGGTTATTTTTTATAATCTGTTGATGTCTATTGGTAGCATTAGGTGTAGACAATTAAGACTAAT
>VUQR01017902.1:106391-121286 GCA_015108515.1 Hemichromis elongatus | reverse complement strand
AAAAAAAAAAAAAAAGGCCCAGTGACATATACATATTAACCATGTTGAAGATAAATCCTTGCCCAGGGCGAAGACATCATGGAAAACAGAAAGCTATAGTGCTGCGATAATGAACTGACAAGACCTGCTCTGCAACTGCACTTCCATAAACCCCCGACGGCAATTTACGAGGTCAGAGTGACCAGAACACCTCACCCGTACACAGAGGACTACCACAGCCTTTCAGATCACAGTTGTAGTGTCAGCTAACATGAGACAACATGGCCTATTGAAATCATATGTGACAGTCTGAAGCACACAGGTCTGCAGGTCTGGACTGAATGCAGTAAATATTTGACCAAGCTAGCATTGTCATCTGTTGATTGTTAACGCTTCCTCACTGTGCCACTCTAACACTATAAATGTTTTCTGGGATCACTGCCAGAGACGCAGCGTGTAAAATATATGATATATATATATATAAAATGATGTAATATTGAACACTCAGTTAGATGAACTTATAGCCGGAGGACAGTGATTTCAATTATTCAGGGGAATGTAATTACAAACCTCAGCATCCAGGGTTGTGCAGTTTTGCCACAAGCAAAGATCATCCAGGGTCTGTTTTTATTGATATTCTCATTTTGCCCGAGTCAGGGATTTCAGCTATTCTACACCACAGATCGGCTGAACACAATTAGGGCAGCGTCTCCCATGAGAAGCTGGCCACATAGAGTGCCTGGATAACAAGCCCATACTGAATTAGTAATATGGTAAATAAAGTACTGTTTGGATGGAAAACCCAATATGCCAAGAAATGGAGTTGCAAAAACTCAGTTAAGGAAATCTATGGGGTCTAAGAAGCGTGCTGTTGATGCTATTGATTTAGGATTGCCAAGGTATTAAGGGATACCTTTTATTACACACTGCCTTAATATCTTTCTTGCTTGAAGTGACATATGATATATTAAGTTTTAAGAATTTAACTACAAAAAAGATCGAATGACTTTACATTGTATTTGTACAATACAATATTTCATACAAAATTTCATCAATAATATTCCACACTTTGGTTATTTACTTCTTTCTTCCCTCAAAATAATGAGAAGATTGGCCACACTTTTGCTGGTTAAAATGAGCCAGGTGTTGGGTCATTTTAAGCTTTGATGGCCAACTCACACCATTAGTCATCAAATAAATTCTGGCCACCCCCCTGGTCCCTCCACACAATCAATGATGAAGACTGTTAACCAGATGTTCGAGTCTCTCTCTAATGGGAATGACTACTCGTCCATGAGTTCTGCTGCTTTTTGTGTCTGTGTCTGCAACTGAGTGCAGTCCTTCAGGCATAATCGCAAAAGTGGGGTTATCTCACGTGAAACTGCAGATTTTATAGCACTACTTTTTTTTTTTTATTGAAATTGTTTTGCAACAGCTGTTGTTCCCACATGTATCTGTTTAGATTGTGTTCATCTTGTGAGCTTTATAAAGATTTTTAGAAAAATCAATAAATTTTTTTTCAAATGACTTTTACATTTAGTGTGGTCCTCACACTTTACAATTTGGCTAATAAATAGATTGTTTTTTAAGTTACAGTGTAATTATTATTAGATACAAATGCTTAAAGGGATGTTCAGTAGAATAAGGGTGTAACACGTGTTGTTTTTACAGTAAACAATGAAACAATTATACTCTATTCAAATTTAAATACTGCAGTTTTAAGTACTGCATAACTCTTAGCAGAACTTAGCAGAAAAACAAACAAAATATGTTCTTTTCAGGGCATAGGCTTTAGCAGGGAGTGGCACAACCTTACCAAACCTCTGGGTTTTTTACAGATGTACAGATTTAAAAACATAAAAATGCCAAAAAGTAAGGTGAAGTTATTCCATATCACCATCCATGCCTCGAAAAGTACAGCAATACAGTAATAACACACTTCTTAAAATGAATTATGCCGTACTTAAAACTACTAAGTATAATTTGTGTCTCTTTTCCTGTAAAATACACACACAACAAAAATTACAGCTTACTTGCAATTTAAGATGGAAAATATTATTTGCTAAATTTCAGAACAATTGCTGATTTACTTACAGACTAATTATTTATTTGTTTCCTGTGAAAAGCCTGCCTTGTTATTTCCTTATTCTAGTATACTACCTGTAAGTATGTGTATGTAGATGTAATTACATTTTAATTTCAAATAAAACACAGTGAAATTTAATTTGTTGGTTGACAACCTGTTAGTCAAAAAACCCCAAAAACAATCATCTACCTGTTGCTCGCCAACAGGCATGCCATTTTTGTGCCAAATAAACGAGCTGTTGTCTCTTACCTTACAGAAAGACTTGTGTTTATCTTATCATCTCAAAAAAACTCCAAATGGTAAAATATTCCTTTTAATATTTTTTTTTTAAATTTTGTATTCTCCACCAAATCTAGAAGAAAAGCCCACACAGACATCAAATTGAGCTCTGAAACTTTCCTTTAATCCTCCGATTAGCTCTTGAGGTTAACACTGTGCGAAGGTGATTACACAAGAAAGCTTAAATTTCTAAATTGCCTTTGGAGCCATTGGCTCCCTGTTGTTATTTTTATTTAAAAGAAGCAGTTGGATTAGCAGAGGAAGGGGGTGAAACAATGAGTGGTCATTGTTGTTAGCAATCTTTACCTACTGAGCAATAGAGATGTTTCTTGTGTAAAATACAAGATGTCCTCGATGTATTTGTTTGTTTTTATGTCACTTCACAAGACCGTTTCCCTTGTCCTCCCTCCATTAATGCAAATACAACTGTATGGTGCAGCCTTGCATGAAAATGTAATCTTACTTTTATACCGTCAGAGAATGCTTGGGTTGATTCAGAGCATCATCAACATGTACGTTATCCGGGTAATGCCGGGTGATAGACCTTGAGAGCCTCTGTAGTGCAGAAAGCATTGAGTCTGTGTTTTAAAGGCAATAAAATCTCTCCAATATGCAGCTTATGTCTGCACTCACCTCTCACAAGCCTATGCTTCTCTTTCCACTTTGCTTGCTGTGGCAGTGGAGATGAAATACTGGCCCCCAGAAAGCCATTTGGCACCTAATTGAGCAATCCTATTACTTTTCTCTCCCTTTAGACTGTGACTTTCATTGCTTCAAAGCGATGGTTGAAAGCAGGTAAATGATTGTGTTACAGTAGGTGTGAGTATATGTGTATTTAAGTAACTTTGTTGTGACAGCCTGTACGTGTGTGTGTGGTGTCTGTCCAGCCGTGTGCACACAGATCCTCTCTTCTCACCTGAGCTACCTCAAATATTAAAAATTGATTGGGTTCAGAGATGGACCACATTCACTGGAAAAGACTCAATCTTAACTCCTCGTGTGGTGGTTGATAGAGAAACAGTTCACTACTGGTGACCTTGGACAGAACTTAAAAAAAGAATCTGTTTTGTAGGTGAGACCTGACCTCACAGTATTGAAAGTGAATTTACTGGGATTTATTTTTAGTTGTTGTTTTTTTTTTTATTAGGCTGCATCTTTGTGGGTATCTGGCAGTCGTTTATTACAGATAAAGTTCACACAAATGTTGGTCTCTGATTCAGCCATGGGCACAGAAAAGCAAAATGGGGAATTATTCTGCTAAAGGTTGCATAACATTGCAATAGTCTGAAATAGGTTTTCCTTCAAATTACTTCAAACAGACATGGAGCCAAGTCCAGAAGTCCATTAATCCAAAATTCAAAAAACCACGACTACTCAAAAAAGGTAGCGCAGAGAGATGCCAATCTTTAAATACAAGGAATATAAATACAAGGAATTGGAGGTTTGTTATGATTTTTTTTTAAAAGACTAATCGAATGCAGGTATGGCACAGAAACAGGAAGGGTGAAAGTGCAACTAAAAAGTTTTAGGGAAGAAATTTCAAAATAAAACTAATAACTGACAAAATGGAAACCCAACATTATGATGCTGCTAGTTTTGTACTTCCATAGAGGTGAAACAGTAAAGAAAGGTCAGCATTTTGTGACTTCAAGCTGGTCAAGCTGGTTAAAAACAATTGGTAAACCAGCATCTTTGATCTAATTCATTCAGATTTGTTTGCTTTAGGTCTGGCCCCCTGAAATGTGTCCATAAATGCAAACCGATCTGATGGACAAAGTAGGTCTAAATTTGCAACACAAATTGCTTGTTTTCTACATCTCTTAAGTATAGTTAGCTTAGAACACTTATAACACCTTCTCATTTAGCCTTCAAGTTCTGGACTTCTCTTTATAGCAAAGATGGCAGAGTTTGCCACATGCTTAGATGCTGAGCACTTCCTTTGTTATCTTTTAAAATACTCCTATCAGTGTGAGAATGTATAGACTTTCCTGCATGCCAGTTAATACTGTACATCCCTAAATTTGTTCCAGTTGAATCGAGTGCATGTAACTTGTAATTTCCTTTGAAAATGTAAAAGACAAGTGATTAGTTCAATATTTTTTCTCAGGATTTCCATAATTAGACTCCCTGACCAGAATCTTATTTCAATCTTTGCTGGTTTAAGATATGCACAGACATTCTTTAGAGATGATTAAATAATCTTCAATCAGCATTTAACCAGGAGGGTGTCATGTGGGAATTGGAAATGGAATCTCGTGGGGAGATGTGCGTCCTTTGTTAGATGATGTACACACTGGATTTGTGCGTGTGCACACTTGTGTGGATGTATTCCTGATTGGCTACATTTATGTGCCTCCTTCTTCTTTTGATCAGTTGTTATCTTCCCTATTTTGCGGACATGCTGGTAGACTAGATGAAACATAGGCTTGTGGTGTACTGTGTGATCATGAGGGTACGCACTTCAGTTTTGCATATTAGCATTTCAAAAGAAAAACTACAGCCAATACATGCTTAAGAAACTATGTAGGCTAGAGTGTAGCTAGCAGTGCTCCATTAATTATAGACATTTGTAAAACAAAATGTGACAAGATGCTCGTGCTTTGGAGCCAGCTATGCTCCTCAAATCTAGTGTAGTGTCTTTATTATTACCTCTGCAAGCTGGAAACCTAACATGACTAATGTTGCATTTTCATGTGTGCTCTGGTTTTATCTTTGTCTCCACAGGGGCTCATCGGGGCTTTAGATGTGTGGCTACCACAGAGCAGCTGTCCGTGTCCATCCTTTGTCCCTCATTTTATATAATCAGATAAACAGAAAATGGGGAAGAAAGTTTTTTTGTTTTTTTTTTTTTTTTTTGCTGTAGCCGGTCATGGCGAGCGTGCAGCACACCTTACTGCATAATTCAGCAGGCTTGATTAGTTACATTTCCCAGGTTTATTTATTCTATTTCAATTTCAATGTGTCGTAAAATCCCATTCATTGTGGAAGTTCTGAACGGGAATGCAGGTTTTTGCTCATTTAGTTATTAATTCAGAACAATGTAGAGCCACACGATGGACGACTGCTTTCAGCTTCAATTTGTTTGAACAATATAAATGATTTTGACTCAGCTCATTTCCTTTGCCTCTGCCTGCTAATGTCTTGATCCATCCAAGGATAGCCTAGAACCTCTAATTACTCTCTGTGCTATTGATGTATTAGCTCTCATTCAGTGATAAAGAAAAGACTGGGACCCTAAATTGAATTGTCAACTCTCCTCTCTCTGAAACATTAATGGTATTCCTACTGTCCTTTTGCTGTCTTTTCAGAACTAACTCACTTCATTAAATCCAAACATTTCCAAGGTTGATGACTGTGATTTATTTTTATCAGAGATTTCTGTGAATTCCTAGAAAATCTGTGACAAATGTCTCTCTCTGCATCCCTTACACTGCTTTGTGTTTGAGTGCAGGTCATGGCTGTTAAAGGCCAGATATGGCTCGAAGGGACCCGGCAGATTTGGGTCTTATCAGTCCCAGCAGCCCTCTTTATGGGCCACAGAGCCTCTGTGGGCTTGGAGCCGCACACATACTGAGACTGATGCTCAGCCTGCTGGGCTGGTGTCTGTCTACATAAGACCCAAAGCAAAACATCCTAGCTGCTGTTCCAACAGTACCCAGTAATGTAAAAACCAGCTTCTGCAAAGTTTAAAACGTCCCTCATTATTTTTCAGTGATAAACTGTAAGCTCATTTTATTATACACTTACTCATACATTTATACAAATACTGCATAACTTGTACTGCCCACACATGGCACACTACCACGAATTAAAGCCAAAATAGAACGCACCATTAGAGAGAGGAAGAGGGATATGCCCAGTGGCCAAACCATCACTAGTTATCATGGAGGTGGAAACCCAATTTGCAGTTTGGTCCAGTGGCTCTGGGAGCATTTTAGGGCGTCAATTACTTCAACCACTTGCACTCCGGCTGTAATTGCAGCAGACCAGGGGAGGATGTTTATTCATGCGGCCATGCATTGACGGCCTTTCACCTGTGTGCGTCTCTGCTGAATATTTATCTCTGCACATCCCCCAACTCCACTGATACCCAGATACACAGACAAGCTTACAGAAAACCCCCTACCTGACTAAATCCATAGATACAATCTTCCCTAAATTATTAGCTTTGCTTCGCCATATAGCCAGCACTATGAATCTATATCAGTAAAGCCAGGCGAACGTTGCAGCTGGCAAAATATGAGCTCTCAAGGTTGGGATTTCAAAAGGAGGATAAAATCGGAGGCACAGTATTTTATTTTATTTATTTTTTTTAGCACTTCTGCAATCTGTAGTTGCATGTCATTATAAATCCCCATATATGACTATGGGGGGGGGGGGTAATGACTATGTTGGCCCATGAACAAAGAGAAACAGGAATAGAAGTGTCCTACAGAAAGGAAAAGAAAAGGATTGTGTTTTTTAACACGCCTTGAGCTCCACGCCCAGTCTGTCTGCATGTGGCCACATGCTGGGAGTGATAATGGCTGGACATGGCCCTCTCTCTGGTAGTCAGCTGGTCTCTGTCCTCAGCCAGAGAAATGGAGGAGGCGAGGGGAGAAAGGCAGGGTGCATTTCTGTGTAGGCAGCACTCAATAGACTGGTGTTGACAGCTGAGCTGGTGACAGGCCGGATTAAACCCTGGGTTGCCATTTAGAGTTTACCTTGGGAAACCTGACCCAGTGCCTTTTCCCTGAGGCCATTACTATGATTTTAAATGAGTTTGCACTGAGGGGGAAAAAAGGATGTTTACACATCCCATTTAAGTTACTTGGGAATAATAATATAGCATTTCAAGGGAATCATTTTACTGCTCATTATACCCCAAATCCAGCAGCTGTTGTTCAGTCATAGCTTGGGAATTGTAATGGACATAACAGGACCTGTTATAGTGAAGAATATGGAATAGTGCGTTTAGTCTAGTCATCTTTGTATTTTGCAAGTTGGGCTGTCTGTGTGTCTTTGTACGTTACATTATTGTGCATTTCTCATTCCTGCATGCCTTGCTTTCCATGTTTGTTTGTTTTTTCATTCTAATGTATATGTTTCTATTTGGATGTTTGTTTTGTCTTTAAATTTTCTGGATGCTTCTTCTTACTTCAATTTACTACAAATTTGCCTCCCCCAGTCTTTCGCTATCTACTTAGCCTTGAATTCTACAATGTTTACAGCATCTGCAAAGAAAGTATGAAGAACAAAACATAAATCTAACCACCAATTTTTTTAAGCTAAGCAGTTGAGCATGTTTCGTTTCTAATACAGATTTTTGTTGTTGTTGTTGTTGTATTAAGCAATCAGGTGCATATTTAAGAAATTGTCTTTCTAGTATCAGTTAACTCACGATGAAATCAGGGTAGCGATAAAATTGCTACCATCATAGAGAACTTGACAGGTGAAGCACCTGTAACTAAGGGGGCATAATTTAGCAAGGAGTAAGCAATTTAGATGCATTTAATTAAAACTGGAGAAGATCTGACATTTGATTAAAGTATAAAATGTTGGTATGCACCGCTATTCCCTCTTTCTCCTCTATCTGTGTCACAGCTCACATAAGATAACATGATAATTAAAGGGAGAAGCCTCGCTTGCCAACCATTTATTTTCATCTGTTTCCTTTTCCCTGTGAGCGAGCGATGTGCATTTTTTCTGAGAGTGGCCAAACTGGTTAAGGATCACTGCCAGGGGACTGGCTTTGCTCACGATGCCAGAAAACAGCCCGTTTCATCTTATGAACAGTGAAGCAGCCAGGGTTAGCATGGGAAACAGATCAAAAGCAGGGCATCATCCAAGGTGACAATGACAGAGACTTCCTCATATCAACACCGACACACAAACCTCTTGTAAGTTGAACTGAGGGAGGTATGGGGACTATCTTCAACGCCCAGAGGCAATACATACTGTCAGATAATCAATGAGTCTCTGTATGGTTTTGGAAGGAGAAACAGGAATTAAAGGGAGGGGGCATATAGAGCATGAGGGAAAACCTAGAGAGAGCCAAATTTAAGAAGGGATGTGGGAGCTCATGCCAGATGTGAGAGCATTAATTACATCCAATCAAAGAGTGTGCCAGCCTGGTGACAGTGGCAGACATGCAGGATACACTCAAGGTCATTAGCTGCGTGCACACATGCGCACACACAAATGCCAACACACTTGTGTCTGATGCACTGTCCCACGAGGCTCCGAGAGAGCTTTGAGAAGATATTGTTTCACACCATGAAATTAACTCCAAATTTCTAAGCGAGCAGGTCCTGAAAAATTCATCATTCCGTCCTATGCCGCATCGTTGCAGCCAAAAATATCCCTAACTGGCCATGGATTATAACTCTCTTTGGAAAATAAACAAATTAAATGACATTAGGAAGTTAAATAAGTAGTCTATTAAACTGTTTAAGAGTTCTTGTTTCACTGTGTTAATGGTGCTATGGGTCTGTGGAGCCAGTGTTTTTGTGCAGCTCTAAGAGGATTAGCGGTTGTTTATTACGGCTGGTGTCTGGGTAATGATGATAAGGCAGACAGTGCATGTTGCAGGTGTAGCAGTCACTGCCAGGCAAGGAAAGATGGCTTCTGGGGCACAGCAATAAGGGATGAACGCAAGTGACACAGTGTGCCACAGGTTGTTTTCCGTGGGTGATTCTGAAAAAACTAATTAACTTCTTTTAGTGGCCCGTCGTGGATGTTTTTGTGTGTAAGTATGTGTATTTTGTAGATATTGTTACACACAGTAGGACAAAAAAACAGCTTATCTGGATGATAAAATAAAACTAAATATGCAGTAATAATCTTTTGGCTTTTGTTGAAAACATCTACCCGATGCTTTTGGTTCTGAAGCAATTAAATGGCAGTGTCACTTCACATACAAAGGTCACCAATATACAGTGTGGACAAGTAAAAATGTAGCATTTGTTACCTGTATTTTTGCTTTGCACACAACCTAAAATTAAATCATTTCTTTTTTTAACGTAGCACATTTAGTGGGGACATGCAAATTTATGTTCGATTAGTGTCTTACACGTGCCGGCTCTGTTGAGCAGAAGTAAAGATAGATGGAGTGGTGGTGACTGTCATCATTACAGCCTCTCTTTTCACCTGCTCCCTGGGGGATGCCGTATCATTGTGCTCACTCCAGCACTAATAGCCCTGTCTGAGAGCTAGCGAGCCACCTTTCGGAAGTAATGCTTCCTGTAGCAATTTAGGTTGCTGTTCAACTGTGGCATGTCCCATGCGTTGCAGGAAATTACATCAGAGTGCTGATGTGGAGAATTTGCCCCAAAGAATATCTATCTTTTGCAGACAGTTAGAATTATGAATGATGCACACAGAACAAGTCAATCAGGTGACCTTATCCCTAGAAATAAGTGTGTGTTTGCATGCATGACACGAACGTGAGTCTGGTGAGCTGGTTGTGTTTTCTGCTGAACACACAACAACTGCCAAAAAATCAGAATTCCAACAACGTCCTGCTGCAACCTCCATGTCTGTCCCTGAAATCTTGCATTGTGCTTCACACCCATGTGAATTCTAACCACTTTATTGACCTCAGGAACACTCTGGTCCATTTTCACCTCTCACTGACCCTTCAGACAGAACAGGGAGTGCTGTAAAATCCCCTCAGCCACCTCAGTTAGGCTTGGCTGAGTAAAGAAGGAGAGCTCTCTTTGACTGCTCAGGCTGTGGATTACTCCTCAATATGGGATTACGCTCCAATGAATGAGTGCAGACACAATACCAGCAGTTCAGCTCTGAAATATACAACAGAGATTTAGCTATAGAGCTGCAATGGAATATCTGCTGATCTGGTATCACTTGATGTAGCTGGGCACTGCTTTCTCTCTTTTGCACCCTCTCTGCTGCCTTAATCGTGGTCTCGCAAGATGCTCACTTAATGAGATGCCATGTCTCCAAATTGTATAATATGCATAATCCTGACTGGCAGGTTTTTTCCCACAGTCTCGCTCCCTCGTGAAATCATCAGTGGGTCTTTGAAATATCAGTCACAAAACACAGTGAATAGGAATACTGACCTTAATAGTGGAGGGTCGACTTTCAAGATTATCTGTACCTGCCATCCTAAAGTGATTTTTACCAGAAGAGTGAATCTATTGCTCTTTCTGCAACTCTGTGTTTCATTCAGTGGGTACACCGACTGCCCTGTGAAGTGCAGAAACGGACAATTTAAGTTCACTCAAGCAGTCAATAAACCATTCGTATATAGGTTAGCACAGCTAGCCATATTCGGAAAGTCTTGTTGTAACTGCTAAATAAGCTGTGCAGATTTTTATACCTGATAAAATGCCAGAAATTGTAAAGCTTCAGGCTACTGCATTTCTGTTGTAGACTTTTTCTATCGTTTTTCTATTTTATCATCCTAATTAGTCCTTATAAATCAAATAATGAATTAGTTAATACAAGTGAATAGTTTAAAGAAACCCGAAGGTTGTGCAGATTGCTCATGAATTAAAAAAGAGAAGAAGTAGGAGAAACCACCAAAAATATCTTCCCTGGCTGAGATCATAGATGAATCACTGTGTTTCACATAGTTTCTGTATATGAGTCTTTCCTTCATGTTTGGATCAGTGCCTTAAATTTAGGTGCTCGGTCTCAAAGATGTAACAGGGACTGTGTGTGGCTGCCATGTTATTCACCACCCAGTGAGCCTGATTATATGTCATGTTGTGTTGCCAAAATCATTTAGAGATGAATTAAATTTTCAAAGATCATAGCCGCTTCTGAAGGCATCATGAAAAAGGGAGAGAACTTTTTTTTTTTTTTTCCCCTAATTTGGAGTTTGTATCCAACAACCCTGCAGAAAATATCAGTTTTTCATGTGATAGATGTGTAAAGTCTAGAGTACATGTTAAAAATTCTCTTTTGAAAGATCGTCCTTGTTATGGGCATTCACGTTGATACATGAGCTTAGGTTTGTTTTGAATTTCTTCAAAAAACTAAGACATTTACTTTTTTTTAAGACTGGTAAAATCAAAGTTATATATTGTGATTTATTACAGTACCCTATGCATTATGATATACAGCTTAAACTAAGTGAGCTGTTTAGTATGTCTTTGTGCTTGCAAAAACATTTGCACACTTTCAAATCAGCAAATTGTCTAAAATGCAAACTTGAAGCTTCATAAGTATGTGACAAAATACTGTTCTTTAATAGAGTTTGAGTTGCTGTTTTCATACCTCTTTTGTGTCTTTCTACTAAGCTAGGCTAAACACGTGCCAGAGCTTTCTTTGTACTGACTGACATGAAATAGATATTGATCGTGAAATCTAATTCGAGAAAGACGGCAAAGTGGTGCATTTCACAAAATGTCAGTTTGTTGCTTTTAAGTGAAAATGCTGACTATTATTTCTGTTCCATACAAGATTTGCTGTGAGTGCAGGTTAATGTAGATCATGTGCTAGAGATGCTTAAGCTCAGTCTTTAGGGTTATAGTGACAAAATACAGAAAAATAACTTTAAGTAAAATCATTTACCTTGATTTTCTGGGATGTTTCAACACTTTTACTACATATAACAGAGTAGGTTTCATATGTTGTGAGCTAACTTTTCAATGTGTGGGTCTGTGATATTAGATGCAGATGTAGTGCAATGCATGCTGACCTTCAAAGTCCAACAAAAAACAAAAAACTACAGTCAGACATGTATCCTCTTTTTATTCCTTTCTCATTCTTTTGATGTCTCTATTTCTCCTTCACCCTAGCTGTCTTAATCGTCTATCCAAATTTAAATCTTCACAGTTTATGACCCTCCCTCCCCATCCCTCAAACCACTTCAGCAGATTTCAAAACCGTTTTGCATCTGGAGTTTATCACTCGTGACATGGACTTTAAAAAGGGGGAGGGGGGAAAAAAAGGACCCTCCATTAATTGTGCGTATAAAGAATAATGAAGAGGTGCAGAGTTATCCTCCGAGAGTGGCCCGGGTCCTCCCTTTTTGTCGTATAAAAGATTCGTTTCAAAAGCAAAAGCTTTTGTGGTGCAAATTACACCGCTTCTAAGGACACTAGTTTTCTCCTTTTAACTCCTTAGGTACAGTGTATCCCCGTTTATATACCAGACATTCAAACATCATACACCATGTCATTTCAAAAATTCTAAACCAGTTCTCATTTTGAGCATTTCTGCCCGTTTTGGCGTCATGATCATTTGCCATGTTTGCTCCATTTCGGCTGTCCGCATCCTCACTTGCTCAGCATTAATTTTTCCTACATCACCACATATGCATGAGTCTAATTCCTCATTATCACATAATTGATACATAATTTAGCTGAAGTCATGGGAAGCTAATTGCCTGTCATTCTGTTTGCTTAACACGCCCCCGTATTGAGCAAAGTGAGGCAGAGAGAGCTAATGAAAATGTCACACAATGAGATAAAAAAATATCACCTGACCAGTGCATCTCACAGGAGTGTGATATTAAACATTTCACATCTTTCCTCGTCCTCACCAGACCTTCACTTTTAAGGACATTGAGCCGAAAAGCGTAAATCTTTGTGTGCTTCTTTGTCATTTGCTTTTTAGGAAAAGATGTTTAAAAGAAACTGAAGCTAAGTTAAGGTTTAAGGTCAAACGAGTGCACTCTAACCTAATTTGAACCATTAAGAAACTACAAAGCTGCATGCCTGAGCTACTGGCCAATATTAACATCCTCCTAATGTGCTTCTGTCAATAGGAAATAACTATTATGACAGCTGACGACAATGGCAATGTTTTCCAGACTTACACATCTATTTAATGCATGCTTGCCAATAATATATTTGTAATAATTCAAGATCCTCTTGGGACTATATATATATATATATATATATATATATATATATATATATACACACACACATGAAAAAAACCCTCAATAGGCTTCCCTAGAAAGCGGTATAACTGCTGAGTTGGATTATCCTGGGGAATAGAGTGAAATTGAATTGCAGTGGAACTCAGCTGACTGCATGAAAGAAGTGCAGAATCTTAAAATAACGCTCCATTTAATTTCCAAGCAATGGATTTGAAAATAGTTTTCCTATCTCCAGAATTGAATCTCCAGTGTCTCAGAAAACTTCTTGTGACATCTGGTTCTCTCTCAATATTTTTGAGCAAAGATGCAGGCGGGCAGCATAGCCAATCAACCTACTGCTGCAAGAACAAGAGACAAACTGGTGTTTGGCATCCCTTTCTTCTGAAGCTGCCTCTGAACCCCCTTTAAAGCGCGACAGCTAAAGTTTCCAGCAAAATACTGCCACATGTCCGCTGCGCATCAGCGGCTTCGGCACAGACAGAGGACTCATAGTTTAACCTTATCATCCAGTTGTAGATATTAATGAGAGGAGGATGACTTCATCTGTCATTCCCCATTTTGTGTGTGTCAGCCTCCATCCATAAAACAATCAGTCAGCTGGACTTGTAGAGCAGTTGGTTTTGCCCGCAGAGTGACTGTGTTTTTTAATGGCTACCCATTATTCATTCCCTCGGATTAACACATAATTCCTTGCGTTGACACACTACCCCATTTATTTTAGATTAATCCTGGAAATGCTACAGGTCAGAATAATGTGTGGACTGTAAATGAAGCATTGAGCAGAGGGAGGTTTTACTCCTAAGATGACTGTCTCCACCCAGTGGCCGATTTGGAAAGTGAAGGAAAACGTAAAGGAGCTTGACAGTAGAGAAGATATGTTTCCATTTTGTTGCATAATATTATTCATGTAACCCTCCAAGACCACTTCTTAATTTCTCTCCCCCATCTCTCCTCTACTTTCTTTTCTTCCTCTGATTTCCCCTTGATGTCTCTAAGTCCTCTCCCTAAAATCCACTCGGGTGTGCCTAATGAATAGCATTCATCAAAGTCCCTTCCCTTTGATCAGAGCAAATCCACCATGCCATGCTTTGTGCTCTACTCCCTACTGTAATGCCACTGTGGACACTCCCTGCAAGCAGCCGTGCTCACAAGTCTTCTGTGTTGGAACAAAATAGGGGTTTGCTTATATGCAAGCTATTAGAGAACTGACCTCCACTTTTAATGATATGTTTAGTTTGGGGCTTGTTACTGTGTGATGGACTGCATCTCCGTAACTTCGGCTTAGTCTGAGGTGACGCAACATGAATCAGCCTCTTAAAACAAGCATCTGCCAAGCAACTTGCACATGTAGTTTGGGAGGGGGTTTTTTTTGTCATGGACACCTAATTAGGCTGACACTACCAACAATCCACAGTCTGTTTTGACCCAAAAGCAAATTAAACTAATGAGAACGGAAATCCGATCCTGACAAAGTGTCAAGTCAGGACAGGTGCAGAAGGACGAAAGAGAGACGATTCATTCTGAGTGGATAAATCCATTAACCAATTTAACAGTTAACCTGAATTGCACACTACCCCTCGCCCCATCCAGCACCACAACAATGATATCTGACTTCACGATATGAGCTCTGTGCCTACCATTAGCATTCATCAAGCTTTAAAGAGGAAGTGATGGGGTGGGGGGGGGGGGGGGGGGGGGGTGGGGGGGGGGGCCC
>VUQR01017902.1:62970-79467 GCA_015108515.1 Hemichromis elongatus | reverse complement strand
TAGCCTCCTAGGACCAGGCGTCCACATATGTGGACATCACATTTTGGGTTGTCTAGACTAAAATACTAAATTGTGCTCTGCAAGGGGCTGATATCCACTTACAAGGACATTATACTGACACTGTTCTATTGAAATTTTAAACAAATATATTCATATTTGCATCTCATTGTTCTCAGAAACAAAAATTAGGTTAAAAAAAAAATCTGGTAATTCTTTGTTTTTACATTCATCGGGTCCCGATAAGCCCAAATATCAAAGAGAAATTAAAAATGCATGCCATGGAAGAGTTCGGGTCTTAAAAGGATAAATACAGCAGTTTCTAAGCCTCGGTTTTCTTATATGAGCTTGAATGCCAAGCTGGGAAGTCCCTCCAATGACTGTTGACTGCTGAGTGGGCACAATTTTCCCATGACCTCCAATTAATATTCACTTCCATTTTAGTGGACTAATAGTAAAGTTAATTAAGGCAACTTTTTGTTTCAAGCTCAACGTTTTGTATACTAATGTGCAAAATGAGCTCCCCCTCATTTCTTTATATTTTGCTTCCAAGGAGCCCGACTCTCGTTATTTCATTTAAGTCAGTCTTTAGTAATAAGCACCTAACTAAAGGGATGAACCAGTGTTGTGTCTGCACAAAAGAGACAACAAAGAACAAATTTTACATTGCATCTTAAGGGTATTTATTGCTAGATGCCTGTTGACAAAAAACACACACTATTCGTTCCTATATTTTTACTTCAATTGAAAGATTGCCAAAAATAACAATTTTACAGCCATAAAAAAATATTTTGCGCCATTAAGGTGATTCCCAAAACACAATTAGCTAAAATGTGATATGCAGTTTATTCTTAAAAACAATAGGAAACTGAGCAAGCGAGGGAAAAAATAGGAAGCAACAAGCCAAAATCTATCTACAGCAGATGAACAGTAACTACAAGTCATGTCTTTATGAAATGTAAAAAAATTTGGACCTTCAGTTCCTCCAACTGCTCACCGAAGCCTTATCAGAAATGGCCTCAGTGGAAGGATGGTTCTTAAGGAAGGAAAATAATGTCAGTATGCAGGAGAGAGGTACAACAGAGAGTGTCTAGAGGCTCTGTTACTGTTTGGGGCTGCATTCCAGCCATGCTGGCATAATCAATGCAATTATAAATGCAAAAAAGTAAAGTGCCATCTGATTTGCACCAGCTTCTTCTTCTTAGCATGACAATGATCCCAGTGATGCTTGTATTAACACCGTTGCAGAGGTTGTTGGTTCCCACATATATCAAAGCAGATGATTTTTTTAACATAATCCTGTCTCAAATACTACAGTTGTCAAGTCTGTACGTCTGCTCCCAAATAAAAAATTCTGCTGTCTCCATTCCATTGAAAGATCATGTCATCAGTGTCTTGCAAAACCAATTAACCCCCATAAGCAGAGCTGGCCATCGAGAATTTAATCAAATACTGCCAATTAATGGACATCTTGTGGCAGGAGCTGTCTGTTAATACCAGAACAGCTGAAAACTGGGCAATAACACAGTAACAGGAAGCCTGGTTTCAGTAGCTTTTCATTAGTGATTTTCTTCTTGTTCCTCCATACATTTAGAAAATCCATTTTTATGATGATCTCATCATTTCGTTGTCATTATCTGAAAATATCTTCATTAGCACATTCAGTGGCAGGTTCAAGAGTGCAAGAATATAAAGTCTTTTATTCTCTGGGGTTCTATTAATATAACACTGCATGTTCATAGTTGACTATATCAGCCATATTACAATGCTGTGTCAGCACTGCCCATAGATTCACTGTGTGGTCAATCTATAAAGCCCTCTGTCCTCACGCACATGCAGCTGTTAGGAATTGTGTTGCAAAGGGGAAAATTAAAGGGCCAAGAAAATGGGAATCTATAAATGTATTATACAATGTTGTTAATGGAAATGTAATCAGCAGATATCTCACAGCTTTACTGAGTGATGAGCCAATTTCCCTGAGTCTTTCTAAACCACTCGCATGTAAAATGGCTGGAAATGCCCAGGATTAACTATGTACAGTAGCACCAGTTTGCCACCAAAAACAAAACGACCAAATTTTCCAACCAATTAAATTTAAAGGCCTTTTATCTCAGTTTTGAATGGACTACAATAAAAAGGGAAGTCTGGAATGAAAGTGGAGCGCTTCTCTTGAAGGATGGATAATGACACATAAACATTTACTGTGTTTGGTCACTCCCTGCTGGTCACTCGCCTTCTCTGCCCTTCCATAACAACCCCTTACTCCAGATGAAGTGAGGAGTGTGTCTCTGGTGCTGCCTGCATCAGTGGTTGATTGACCGTGACACTGAGCTCCTCTTGTGGCAGTGGATAAGATAAATCATACACGAGGAGCTCACCACATTAAAGTTTCCTCAGCGCTATATTAAAACTGGATTAAAACAGTTGATATTACGATTTTTTTTTAATGCAGAAAGGTTCAAATACACATTTAAAATTTTTGCATGGACTTTTTTAACTGCCTGGCCAACTTTCATAAATCTAAGTGAAGAAGTAGAATAAAAACAACCCATTAATTTTTTGCCTATTGGGATCATAAATCAGCCCCCTCCGAGTGCCTTTTTAGTTCCTGACTTTATATAATATGCAAAAAGAAACTGATTCTTCAATAAGGATGTTCATAATGTAGCATCACACACAAGGTTTGGGTTCACTATTAAGTCATTCTTTCTGACTCAGTTTCTAATAGAGAAAACTGAACAGGGTTATCACATACAGCCATCACCACTCTATAGTATCCCCATTGTGTTCCCAGATTCATATTTAGACTCTCGTCTGTGTTCAAGTGCTCTTCTCACATCACAATTGTTAGATTAAAGTGTTGCTATGCAAGCCTCCCACCATTATTTTTCCCCTTTAAGAGGAGAAAACATCAATTTACAAGCACTTGATGGACTAACCCACAGCTGCATGATTATGCAGGAAGAAAGTGTGAACATGGGACACTGAAAAATGATTAAATGGCAAGCAGAAACAAAAGCAGGGAGGCTGCAGGTGACTTGTAAACACAGGTATGCCACCTGTGTTAACAAGTCACCTGCAGCCTGTAGTCTGTTTTAAATTCCTCACAGAGATGAAACCAATTGACCTGTTTCACTATTGGATTGCTACCATTATACTTATGTCAGCTGATGCAGACTATATGCTGCATTTACATCCTAAAATAAGTCCATGAGTTCACCATCACAGTATTTCTAACAGTATTTCTAAGTTCTTGTTGGTTGCGACACTGTAAACAGTATGACTACGCAGCCTCAAACAGTTTTTTTGAATTAAGGCTATGTTAATGAAGTGTGGCAGAGATCCAGTGATTGTCTGCATCATTGTATCCCAGATAAAATGAGTAAGCTGTGAGTGTCGTTACTCCTGTCTCATCCTCTGACATCATGATTTGTAAGCATTTAAGAGAGTGCTAAGACAAACGCTTACTGAGAAAAAGAGGAGACGCTGCTCTGAGGAAAGCCATGTTCCTATATGTGAAAAATCAAGAAGCCTTATTAGACAAAACAAGTGGGAGTCGACGACATCTCAAACAGCCAGCAGTCACGTCATAGCAGTGTCACTTTAATAAATTAAGAAGTCAATTCAATCTTCTGTCATTGGCTGTTGTCAGTAATTTACCTCCCACACGACAAAACAAACCTTCACTTTTTCTCTTTGCAGACAGATGCTGTGGGCTGTGAATAATCAAGGAGGGCCAGGAGACACGTGTGCCTTCAGATGACTGCACACATGTCTCCTGGCCCAGATTTTTGTTTTCCATCTTGACTGGTGTTGTAAAAAGATTGATGAATAAAGACATCGCTCTAATTCTAAAATGTTCTTTGTTTGTCTCGAAATATTAGAGACAGACAGCAGGGATGATTCACACTGTAAAAATATATGTAGATTCAAGCAGATTTGGTCACCGTTTTCTGCAAAGATTCATCAGAGCATGTGTGCTAAGTATGTGAGATTGCTTTACATCTGTGGATTGTCCACTAGGGGTTGCAAGAGTAGAGCAAAAGATAATGAGCTCACTGGAGATGCCATATAAGTCGTTCCTTTTAATCAAGAATTCTTAATGAAGTCCTTCTAATACACCATGACAGAGATGAGTCATTATAAACCCAGTTATGTGGTTGCTTTCATTAAGATTTTAAGATAAAGCTCTATCCCATTAGTCTTGACTGAATGTGTAACATGTATGACTTTTTCACAGTAACCGGTTATGATGGTTTTGGCGATAATGTCACAGCCATACTTCATAGTTTTCTTCTCCTAAATGAATGTTGCCCTTTGTTGCGAGGCACAGTCGGAGCGAGACCTGATCGAAAAGAAATCTGTGTTAAATGATGTATAGATGTGTCACAATCTTAGCAGGGGGATTTGCGTTACTTTGTTTACCTGGACAGTGTTTGTCAGTAAAAGTCACTGGGTCAGATAATTGAGTAAAAAGAGACAGATGGTGGCAGCGTTTACTGCTGATTACATGGAGGTCATAAACTGCCTTTCAGTAGCTGGGGGTGTCAGGACCAAGCCTATTAAACCGCCAGAGCCTGAATCTTTGAGGGATGCTGGTGCACCAGTGGGAAAGCGGATGGGTTTAAACAGACCACAGGCATCCAGAACAGAACATAATATTTATATCTTTAAAAAGGGATGCAAAGTTTCATATTGCATGTGGTGTTTTGTGCAAGCTTGCAGTCCTGCAGGATATCTTGGCGGCCTCGTGTCAAGAAGAATACTTAGTCTTGGCTTCACTTCTTTGGACTTGGCATACCGTAGCTTGGGATGTAGCTGCTGTCACTCATACAGAGAAAAATATTCCATATCAGAGACCTCTAGGCTATAGCAAAATTGCACAGAGTAGCTGTATGTGCACAATGCAGGAAATATAAATAGTATATGCTGATGTAGGGTCATGCGCAGTGTTGAGAAATGTCGGGAGGACATAAGAGCAGCAATGTTCCCCTGCAAACCTGCTGGACAAAGCAAAATGCATTAATCTAACAAATGCTTTATTTAATAGTGAAAGATTTTCTCATTATACTAAGTCGTGCAGAGAAAAGTTCAAGTATGCATAAGGCAGAGAAACTAAGACTGCATAGCTTTCCAAAATTAAAGTAAAGAATGCATTGGTTTTAATCTGCTGATAATTAACAGTAAAGTTCTTAATTTCATATCGAATGGCACACTTGTGTACTGAGGGAGCGTGATGATATATAAACCAGCCCAGCCTACAAAACACTGCAAATGTGCATTACACAAATCATTAACACTAATTTAATATACCAAAGTTTACTGCTCTGCAATAACCTGCTGAAGTTAAATTTATATCTGTGAATGACAGTTTCATTCCACTCTGCAGTCTGCTGAAGGGTCTGCTCACTGTCTCTTTACATTAGTGTGGTGTATTGGTGTCCCCTGGCAGTGGGGGCTGTGTTTGCTGATCACACTGATGTATATGTCTACCAACTCCACAGGACAGGCGATCAATATTCCAATAACAGGTAGATTTCCATTCTCACCCTGCAGAATAGAAAGCATCAATCAATATCTATGTCAATATCGGATATGTACAAAAAGTTGTTTGGAGCAGGATGTAAATAAAAGATCTGTGTTTCTGCGCTGGGAGCGAGTCAAAAGAGTTAATTGTCCAACATCATCCCAGTACCACAGTGTGATAAGGAGCCAACATGCAAAATGCAAGACAGCAGTTTTACAGACTTTTCATAGCACAGTATACAGAAGTGTCACTTTTTTATGATTTCAACTTTGCATGTCAGTTTTATTGTGTTTTAGATTTTATAACTACTGTTTTTATGAAGTACTTGCAGGAGCATCAACTGTTCAAATATTGTTTCTCTCATCAACTGATTTCAGTGTAGTGGGCATTACCCAGGCTAAGAGCTTCCAGATAATTTAACGATGATGGAGCTTTTTCATGGTTAGAAAAACACAGTATATTTGAAAGGGTTGTACTCTATGTTTTGGGTGGGCTTCCAGTTGCACAGTTGCCCCAATAGATGAAGATCAAGTCCCTTTACAGTTCAGTGTGTCGCCTCAGTTTGGCTGGCTTCAGTTTTGAAATGGAGATCCACACTCTCTGCCAGTGGCCTTCCAACTCAGTCATATCAGAAGCTTTGCTTACTGTCTAACTGCATTATGGCTGTGCGAAAGGATAGTAGAGCAAGCACAATTACTTATCTGTTTTATCCAGGTCTCTGGGCAGGAAGGAAATAAGTTGGCCTGCATCAGCAAAATGTTATCTCACAGCTTATAGATAAATTTGGACTGTTCACACTTCTACACCTGACCCAAAGTGCATGTTTAATGCCTTCCCATCTCCCATTGCCCAGCTTTACTAACCATTAAAATCCCATCTTGCTTAGCAAGGTGCATTGGACACTAATGGAGACTGACTCTATCCATTTGCTTTGTTTTACATCATTTATTTCCTCCTCCTGCCAAGCTTATGACCAAATGGACTGACAGTAGGCATGCTGGTCCCAGAGTCGGGATCTGCTATATGAGTCCAGTGATCAAGATATGGCCATATCTCACACCTCTACATCCTGTCCGTTCCTGTTGGCACAGGTTTGCCTCCGATTAGTGTTGAGTGTTAAAGTAAGTGAGCAAACATCCGTAGGAGGCGCTCCTCCTGAATAAATATTTGTTGTCCTTGTTTGGATAGTGAGTGTTTTCTCTTATGGGGCTATTTCTAATGATCCTGTGTTTTCCTCTGTGGTTTTCTTTACGTTTAGAATATTGCTTGGCTCCACTGGATTCAAAAAAACATGCTAACACAGCATTTGGTGCATAATTCTTATGCATGTCTCATTTATAAATAATGAGCAGGGGTAGTAAGTCTCTCACATGGTAAATATCCTGCACACAGCACAGTATCAGAGAAAAGGTTCTCACAAAAATGAATCTAATTGTATGCATTATTTAGAGCTGTAGTAGATAATATACATGTGCTACTATGTGTGCTTTTCATCATCAAAACAGAAACCTTTGCAGTTTCCCTGTTCGAGGATTGGAGAGAGACTCAATGTGCTCAGCAGACTCTAGAGGAGCTACTGTACATGTTTAGAGCAGGGATTGGCTGAGAGCGCTGCCATTCAAACAGCAAATACTCTCCAACTTCCTCTGTCCTCCTTTCCTGGTGCAGCCTAGGAGGAGGGAGGGGAATGAATCTTTTCTGTGTGAGTCGCCAGTGCTCCCTCAGACTGCTCCTTACAACCTGTCCTTGACTTACTGTGCACAGACGAGACTGAGAGGAAGCTGCACTGCTCCCTCCTCCTCCTGTCACATTCCTGTTGTGATTCATGTGAGCGGCAGCGTCCTGAAAACATTTCACTGTGTGGCTGCTTCCTTCTACCTGTGGTGCTTCAGCAGACTGGTGAAGGGAGAAAGATTCGTCCTCGCCCGGTGGAGCTCTGATGGGAGGCAGCGCTGACTCTGGCTGGGACTGGGGATGCTGAACGGAGGGAGGGAGGGCCTGTTTGAGCTGGGACAGCAGCTCCAGCAGCAGGGGGAGTACCAGGCCGCCCTCCACTGCTTCCTCAGCTGCCTCCTGGGACTGACTCATGTGCAGAGCTTCACCTCTCTGCCCAACTGCTTACACCAGGTGAGCAAGATGGGAACTGGATATACTCACACCCACAAAATGTCACAGAGCCATAGATTCTGTATTCTGTGTTTGTTTGTTTTTATTTCTCTTCCACTTGTGTCGGCATGAATTCACATGTGTGTTACCTGCATCTACAAATTTTCTTCCTTGCCATGTATTTGCACAGCTGTAAAAACACATTTGCATCACTTCTCCTTTTGAGCGTCATAAATTAGCAAACATCACAACACAAAGGACACATTCAGTATATTCAATGTCAAACCTGACAGTACAGTCCATCATGGGTCTCTGTGTTGACACTGTAAAATCATTCAGTCCCATAGAACTAATGATGTGCATGCTGCTATTAGAGGTGCCAAATTCAAACCTAATGTATTCCATAGAAACAGTGTCACTGTTAGTCTATAGTAAGAGTGCAGTATCTAGTTAATATTTCCCCCAATGTGTGTGGGCTATGCTTGAGATCAGAGGCATTGTGTTTGAGCTCTGTGCTGCTAAGGCCAAAGTCTTAGCAGATTAAGTACTGGGATTGCTTTAGAAGACCCTCCCACAAAGGTACAGCTACAGTTTTAACTCTCTTTGTTTGTGCCTGAAGGAATGTCCCTGATGTCAAAACATAGCCATTAATCCAGAACTCTGGTATGCATGGCATGATGTTGATCAGCTCAACAGTGCTTTGAGCAGAGCACAATTATTTGTTTTGACAGCTCGTAACATCATGCATGCGTCTATCCGTCTGTGATGCTGGAAGTGAATTATTTAATATTTAACTATGTCCCTTGGTTGTTTTTTTTTATGCTTTACAGATTGCAGAGCTCTTCATCACTGAAAAGAATTGTATCCTTTACTAACAAAACAAAGAAAAGTCAGTCTGTGCTGATGTGACACTTTTTCCCTCCCTGTCCTATAAGCCTTTAGCAAGCAGCTAACTATAAAACTAGCTGTTCGGCTCTGTAAACCTGTTGTGTAAAGGATTGTCACTGAGGCAGGTTTGGCAAATTCCACCACAATGAAGCGTGTAGACCCTTTATAAAAAGCAATGTAAAGCAGAGAGGATGAGGGGATGTCTTTGGGCATTTGTCCCCAAATGCCACATGTTTTGTGTGTAGCCCAGGTTGTGTGTTTGTCTCTTAAGAGGATTTGTAGGCTCTTATCTCCACACAACAGAGTGGGAAAGCACTAATTAACCCGTATCTGCGCTGACTAGCCTGTGCATTGCCACTTCACTGCTTCTATAAACTATAGCTGTAACGGACAGAGAGATAATAGAGAGGTGTTATGTTTCAGGATATATTACCTCCATGGCTCCTCTCTCTGTTACTGAGACACTCCAACACTTTACTTGCCAGCTCAGGTTATCTACCTCAGCAGGGCTCTACAGCTCACTGTCCATTTTCCAAAATAGGTCAATTTGCTGAGCTTCATTTTGTCAATAGCCATTACAGTTTGCCCCTCTCAGCATGGAAAGGTATCTACTTATAAGGGTCATCTTCCAAGATGGGGTTAAATTTTTTTAGCATACAATACACTCTTTCCTTAAGTCAGTAAGAGTAGCATGCGGTGTCATGTCAGATTTGGGTATTTTATTATGCGAAGCATATTGTTTTGGTTTAATGTGAAACTACAAGCATTGTGGGTCAGAAACAGACTGAAATAGTTTGCATAACAATGAAAAAGGGTTATTGCAGTCACAAAAAACATAATCGCAAACATAATGCTTCAAGATTTAACCATTTTAGCCATTTAAATTGCTTCCAAGTTTTCAGTTCTTTTAGCATTTTTCATGATAATCACAGAAGCTGAAGCAGTGATGTTGTGGTGCATTTGTGAATACCCTCTGGGGAGGTGAGGTGAGGGGGTCAGTCTGCTCAAACTGGGAGCAGGATGTGGGAACTTTTTAGTGTCACGCAAATGCTGTATGAGAAAAACGTCGGCAGCATCTTCTCATCTGCTATTTCCAACCAAAGGCACGATAAGAAAACCAATTTACATTTATCAGTATTGGTTTCTTGCTGCTGTGCTGGCTTTAGTCCAGACAAAAAAACTATATTAGGTGCACTTGATAGTCATAGTGGCAGTGCAAAGACTGCTTAAGGTTTGATGTGTTGTTATCAGAGCTGGCAGTGTCCACAAATGACCTTTGTTCAAAGCCAAAAGCTGTTTTAGCTCATGAGTGTTACTGATATGTGTTTCTTGGAAAGAACACTGCGTGGCACACACAGACTTTAACCTTAAATAAACATGGATATTGGATAAAAAAAAAACAACAGATTTTTGAAAGACAATTAAGGTTTAGTTAGTTCTTTGACTAAACTCTGTCTCAAATTGAGTCACGTTTCAAGTTTCATAGATGTATCATTCCACAGGAAATTCCAATTTCCTACCTACCAAAATAGGTTGTGCACTTGAGGTGAGTGCACGTGTGATCAGATGCCTCTGAAGGTCCCTGAGTTTTGGAGTGTAGTCCAATTACAGTTTCAGAGAGGGTGTGTGAGTGTGGATGAGAGAATGGAGGTCATTCCCAGAAGAGCATTGTGTGAGGTTCCTGTTGTTGCATTGTTATAGTCCAGGCGGACTAAAAATAGCAGAAAGAAGTAGTGCTCGTGACCTTTGATGACGGCTGTTCCCCTCATTCTCCCTCACAGATGGTCCAGCCAAACAGGTGACTCCCAGGAGCCGTGACAGGTATTTCTAACTATCTTGTAATAGAGCTCAAAAAGACTTGCTCAAAAATGTGATCAAAGCATAAGCACTAGAACAGTCATTCGTTTCCAGTGACCTATAAAAATGCTCGGTTTTCAGAATAGGTGGCCATGTTATTTCCTACTGTACAGCCCATTAAATTATTTAAAAGCACTTCCTCTAAAAGCATTTCAACATTCATCCATCACCATCCCTCATCCTGTTTCTAATCAGGAGTACACGTTTTCTTGCATTTCGTACATCTTAGATTTATTTAGTAACTGATCTTTTGTTTTAATTGTAGTGGGTCTTTGTTTTTCTGGTGAATACAGTACTGTGCAAAAGTCTTGAGCCACACCATGTTTCTATATATTTGCCAGAAAAATGGGAAAAAGGTGTATTGAAACATGTGCAAACGTGTTTCCCAATGGAATTGCATCTAAATCTGTCCGTACTGTGTTAATGATTTCATTCGTTTTGACAAGATCCCCAGCACAGCTGACTTAAAGTCAAAATGCCTAAAGATAGAATTTAAAATTTGTCCTTTGCTAATTTATGTGCTGTGTGTAGACACAACACTGTCTTATCCCTCGAATGAGTTATACTTCAGTGTTAAGTGTCTTACATACAAACAAAGAAAAAAAACTGGGCATGAAATGAGTGAAAAACAGCCAATGTCCAAAGATGGGAACTCATTAGAAGATTTCATGGAAGCAAAATTTAAAGAAACATAGGTTTCTTTAAATCTAAAGATTTTTAAAAATTCTTTATATGGCTTGGCTTATGTTTGTTTTTTAATAGCAAGCAGCGCAAAAAATATAAAAACCAAATATTCTATATCATATACTCTGAAAACCATTATATTACCACAAGGATTTATTGGCATGTAAGCATCACAGCCGTGCTGAAAAGAGCCACAGATGAGAAATCTAGTGTTAAATAGGACATTTAAACAGGCACGCCTGGGTTTATTTTAAGCCTCCTCCATCCCAATTGGTCTTTAAACTCACCTGACAAACATCAATGGTGTCATTTTACAGTGGAACGAAAACCAAGTGCATGGAATGTTTCAAGCCAGCTATTTTTAGGACGCTTAAAATAGGGAGTCTTTTCATGGAAACAAAAACCTTCCAAATCAGATCCGTCCAAATCATTGTGTGCAAACGATTTACACAAAAGAAAATGACAAAGGAATGCAATACAACAGAGATATGAGTTGTGTGTGACATGTCTATATTATCAGACTGAATGTCTGACATGTTTTGGCTCACAAAACCACAAAAACAGCAGGCACTGGCATAAAAGTGACTGACCTCTGATCTACAGTGTGTGCTGGAGAACTATATGCTGTGTTTGCACACAGGTTTGTTCGCACGTGAGGTGAAATGAGTGTGTTGTCTGTGAGCTGTGCAGCAAAGACTGTTTTTAACCTAAGCAGCTGTCTGTAATCCCTCTGATATCCGAGACTGATCCTTCACCCATATAAATAGATGGGAAGGCCCTCCAGTTCATACAGGCTGAAAAAATGTTCTATGAAGTGGCATTGATCGAGCTCACCGCTCTTCAGGGGAGCACAGGCAAGTACTTTCCATGTTATGCTATCAAGGAATACTTCTGGGAATATATGTGGAAATGCATATCGTTTCCTATAGAGTGTGCACTTTGGATCAGTTTGGCTTTGGCATGTCCTCGTTATTTCTTAGAATTTAGATTTCTCCGAAAAGCACGTCATCTGGCAGTGTTCTGGTGTAAAATAAATACACAGCTCTTTCAGTGGATGGTTTTCAGCGAATTGCTGAACGCTTTCAGAGAGTCTTGTCGTCACTGCACAAAATTTGTCATCAAGTTTGTTCATATCTCAGTATAACTGCCTGAACGAATGCTTAAAAAAATAAGCAGTTTCACTTGAATTTGACTGAATCAGTTAGTTTTAAAGGCATTTTTCTGCTGTTAAAAACAATCAACACATCATCATTTTTCTTCAACAATTTTTGTAGAAATGAAGGAATCCACCCTTTTGTTGTTGTTGCTGTCAAGGCGATATGACAGCGCATTTTACCCAACTCCATCTTTGTTTACAATATACCTGGTCGAGCTTTACGAGAGCATTCATGGCAAGGCTGCTCATTCATCACCTGCTGCTGCCGCTGCTCCAAACGCCTGTCTTTCTGTCTGCTGCTGAGGCAGCAGCGCAGTGTACCATGGGCACAGTGGAGGAGATCACGGATGGAGTAGAAGACAAATGGCCACACTTTCTCATTACGAGCTGTATGTCACTACCAAATACTGAAGCCCCTGATTCAGCACTCATTCAGATTGGATGCTGGACTTCTTCTCTGGGGGCAGAGCTGGCACTATAGCTACAGCTTACAACTTTTTGTTCCTCCCCAGTGTTTTCACACATGTGCCCTTTTCTCTTTTCTCTGTCCCTCTCTGTCGGTTTTGTAATGCAAACTAATGTCTTTACCTCTTACAATGATTTATTTGCATTTGGATGTGGCATGGATTGCAAGCCAAGCATCTTGCTCTTCTATTTGTGTGCTCGGTGTGTGCAGTACTTGCAGTACTTGCATACTGTTTGTGGTGTGTCACACTGCGTGCGTCTCAATGCTCCAGGGGGTGTGGCGAGTGTGTTGTTTGACTCCCTTATCTGCTCCCTCCTGCCCTTATCTCTCTTGTCTCCAGTCCTCAGTTGGCTCCTCTTTATTGTTCCGGCTTCAAATCCACAGCAGGGCCAGACAGACTGATACAGACAGATACCCAGGCTTTCGGGGAGTTTTTTTTTTTTTAAACTCTTCAGTGGAAGAGGAGGGTAGTGAGGAGTAAGGTTAGCTCAAAAGACTGAGTGTTGCATTGTCGGATCGGCCGTGATTCCATGCCCTGTGTTTGTGTGACAGGGCCTCAAGAGGAGGCTACGCTGGGCTCAGCGGGATGGACAAGCCCAGAGGAACTTTCAGAGCAGGCCTCCCAGGCACAGCACCTCGAACGGCTGGCTCAGCTCTGCATCATGAGCAAACAGTAGGTAAAACTGTGTCCTCTCGAAGCCTCCGTTGCACTGTAATAAATGAGGTGTTACATGTTCTGCTTCTTCCAGGTTAAATAAACTCACTTTTACTGCTTTAACTTGTTTTATCATCTACAGCGTGATGTAGGCATTGTTGTATGTGTGCGTTTGTATACTCCGTTGTATTTTGCCCATCATCGTCTAAGAGAGATGAAAAAAAAAATGTTGCTGGATTAAATATAACAAGGCAAACTATAGGTTTTGCTTTTGTTGCTGTTAAACATTTAATTTTTAGCACACTGCATAATTATGAATAACCGCTTTTTTATAAAGTGAATTTATCATCTTATTAATAAAAAATTCAAGATGAGTTAAAAAGGAATAAATTACTGTCCCCTAACTTCTTTGAATTTTCTGTTTTCAAAAGGTTCGATGACCTTTTCTGTTGCTTTCTCTCAATCTTACACATGCGCTTTTACCTGTCTGGAAATCTTTAGAAAAATTCTTTCAACCAGACAAACTCCAGCTTCGAGCCTTTTTAGCCATGGTCAAATTTTCATGCAGATGCAGATGCAGAGAAAAAAGACACCACGCTCTATGCGAGTGTTACAGAATGAACGCCTTAACTGGATCTGGTGTCTCCTGTTGCAGGGGCACTTTGTTAGGCCACAGAATGCGCCCATTTTCTGTGCCTCTGTTTTCATTGTTGGGATTAGGCCATTTAACCTGATTGCCTGAGCGGGTGACAGAGGGTGGAAGGTGTGCTCGGTGGAGGGCTGGTTACACTGCTTCATTAATGCAAGCAGCATACAGTAGTTAAAGTTAAATGAGATGGTACTGATTGTGCATGGCTGTGGAGGATTAGGTTTCTGCTCTTTGGTGGTTTCATTCCAGACAAAATTACTCTGAAAAGATTATACAGATTGAACAAAAGAATCAAAAACTGAAGACAAACTGACTCTGGTTACTCTAAATAATGACCAATCCCTTACTGCACCCACTATAAGCCGTGGCTTCAGATCTTCCTCCTTACAGACAGGAAGTTGTAATTGTTACTAAATCTTTTAACCATGTCATAGAAAGTCCTTTGAGCCAGTGAAGGGCTTTTCTGTCTTTGCTGATCACGTATCCTCTGAGAAAGACCTTCTAAAGCATTGCAAACTGACACCTGACCATTACTAATTGAAGGAAAGTATGGGTTTGGAACAGCGAAGCTGACATCTGTCACACTAAACAGAGCTTGCTCTACATCTATAGGCACACGTGAGGGTGTTAGGGTGACGAATGTCCTTGGCAGGCTTTTCAGTGCCAATATGACTGGAACAGCTGGCAGATCTTCAATGAAACCCATCGTGTTCACCTAGCTTAACACTAAGCAGAAGTGAGGCAGAGGGGCCAGAGATAGTAAACCAACCTGTAAGCGCCATGCCCTCTGTAATTCACCCTGAGAATAGACAGTGGAAGGCAGCGCTGGCAGAATAAGAAGGTTTCCACTTCCTCCATAAAGTACCTGAGCACCCGCAGCCCTGCTGTCCGTGTCCAATCACAGCACACCCGTGTTTAGATTTGTCATGCTGATGTGCTCCAAACACAGAGACTGATATGGTCCCCTGACAATGAAGCGCATGCCTTTTCTGCTTCATTGTGGTCAAGAATTATTATTGTCTCTGGAAATATCTACCCGTCACATATTTATGTTTTCAAACAGTTTGATCGTTCTAAGTTATCCATTATTACCATAACACATATGCTGTCAGCAAATATGTATTCCAGATAATAAAAATGGCATTGCCGTTGGTTTATTCGTTTCATTTGTCTTTCCTTCTCCTTTTAGACCTCATCTTGCCCTAGAATACAGTGGTAAGGTATGTAAAATCGGATTTCGGAACAAATACAATATTATGACCTTTCTGTAAGCTTTAAAATAACCCATCTCTGCTTCTTTTAGGCTACAAAGATTCACCAGAGGGCCTTTGGAAATGACCATCCAATTACAGCTAGAAGCCTTGAGCTCATGGCAACCGTATATGCTGAAATTGGCAAGACTGAATATTCAGGTAAAGGCTTACTTAGGTTGAGTAATACAGAGCAAACACTTGTGATGCATGGATTTACTGTATGCACATAAATACACAGGGAAAACAAACATGGGTGTATGATTCAGAAAGTAGTATATAGAATAAGGGTGGAGACCTCCGTGTCTTACAATGTTAATCCCTGGTCTAGAGCGCACACAGCACCGTCTCATGCCACGAAAATACTAAATTAATTAAAATTTGTGGTCATGTTGGGCACAGGAATGTGCAGAGTGCAAAAATGAAAAGTAGATTTGTGACAGTTTGAGGTCGTGGATTTGTTGCACAGTGTGCATGCTTGGCTTACCTGACTCTGAACTATGCATTTTGTTAAAATGCATAGTTCAGAGTTAATGTTGAGTCAGCTTACAGAGACACTAGTGCAGAACAAGAGCAGCTGCACAAAGACACGAGTGGTGAAACACTGGAACAACTAAAGATATGTGCACTGTTTTGTTTCAATTTGCACTGAGCAGAAAGGGTGCCTTTTGGACCTGCACCATGATGGCAGGTTTAAGTGTTTACAGCCCATGTCCCTCACATACCCTTGACTGTAAAGTAGGTCAGTCAACCCCCTCCCTCTGCTAGAACATTGTCTACATGTGTTTTCAAGCTGATGTAGACTTAACTGTAGTATGTGACATGTTGAAATTATAATTGCATATGTGTCCCAAAATATCTGAGCACTCACTTCATTTTAAGTCATCTTTGATTCTATTTATTTTCCACTCAGATAACTACAGTCTGCACCTATTAAAAAGCCAAATTTTCCCCCAGAATAGATAATTTAGCTTTATAGCACAGTGAGCACAGTGCAGTTGTGCACTGCACTCGGTGCGGATAGAGTTAACACACTTCTGTTTTGCCTCTTGTACATTTGCATGCTGAGCTTGAGCTCTGCTCTGTCTTGACTGGAGACTCTGATGTTTAAGCCGCTCTTCTCATGTACTGTATGGTCATGGTTCTCTTCCTAGACTCTCTGGGTCAGTGTGTGTCTGCACTGTCCAAACGCTTCGCTGCTGCAGAGTCTCTCAGAGACTCGGTCAGCTGTCTTCCTCATTCCCACCGGGAGAAACAGTCGG